>OMLM01020258.1:112399-173351 GCA_900302695.1 Helostoma temminkii | reverse complement strand
TAAACATTAAAAAAATATATATATATATATATATATATATATTTATTAAGTAAAATAATGAATTGAACCACACCATTTGTTCGCTAAATATAAACTTTTAAAGTTAAATTGACATCTTAGAAAAACGGATGGGAAAATAAGAAAACCCTAAGTTGTGCATACTTTGAGAGATAAAAGCTTGTGGCTGCTCTATTAAAAAATGATTGTAGATCTGATTTGTGTACCTATGCTATGCTATGTTTGTTTGAGCCTTTACACCCATATGAGCTTTATTTGGTGTAGTGTTAGCAGTTATGAACCAGAAAATGTGCTCATATCTCAGTGGCTACTATTACAGTATTCACCACGTTGTTCTCATGTTCACAAGGTGGATTATATTAGGGAATACTGCCTTGATGACAATGGGCATTTTGACTCATTTTTTTGATAATGTGATTGCTAATGTGCACATACATTTGTACTGTAAGTATTGAATGAAAATGTTAAAGTGTTGGTAAAGTGATGTTCAACTCTTCTTTTCTTTGTATTCAAACAACCTAAATATATATTCTTTTAGATACATTGTATGAACAAGCTGGCATTGTTTGCCAAAACATTTTCAAGTTTTTTATCATGTAATTAGATGAGAGATAATTGTATCCATTGCCCAATTACCCAATTCAACTAAAATGAGAAATACAGACTACTCAATTAGTTCATTTAAAGTTGCTGGGAACCTAATTTATTTGAATGACGAGCTAATCATATACATATTACAAACACATCACAGTCCTGAGTTATTGCAATCAGCAGAGACAACCCTTTCAAGGGTCATAACACACATAAGGTTATGGGTAGTGAAAACAAAGATCTGCAGTGATGGCTTGCTTCTTCCCCCACCACAATGCTGAAGTAGGCCACAGATACTGGCACAATTCACTCTCTTTCTTCTTTCTCTCGAAACAATTTGTCATTGCTTCCAGGGTTCTGCCATTTCTATCTGTGACAATCTGCAGGGCGGTCGCCTCAGAGAGTGACAAAACCTGTCACAGTGCGTCACTTTCACTCTCTCTGGCAAGCGGCAGGACATCTTTGAGTCTGCAGCACCTTTATCAGATATGGCAGTTCCTAAAGCTCTGCCTATAACAGCAGGCAACTTGGAGGAGAGAAGGCGGTGACTTTACAGAGACCTATTTGCAAACAAAATCACTGGGAGACATTCCCCACAAGGCACCACCTGGCTGCCACACATAACCTACCTGCATCACTCCCTCACCATCACTGGCTTCTCTATTTATAGATGCTCCCCTGTCCACCCACTCACACATTGCATCTTGTAAAACAGCAGCAAAAATCTAGAAAACCAGAGAACCTCCTCCAGGCAGTCAATCATCAGGGTGACAGATGTCAACTCATCTCCCGGTAATGTGTGGATAACAACTTCCTAACAAGTTTGTCGTCGCTAACAATAGAAATTAACAGTCAGCCAGCTCTTAGCCAGGCCTTGTGGAGATAAGGAGGCCTGCAGTGACCTTCTTTGTCATTATATGAACTCTTTTCCTATTTTTAGATTGGCTGTGTTAGAGAAGGGTAGGGAGATGAACTATGAAATAGAAAGGAGCAGTCGGTGTGAGGTGAAAACCCGCAGTGGTCCGGTGGGATCAGATTGTGAGGGTACTGGATGTGATCTAATCTTTATGTAATACCAAGCAGAATTTTTGATGCTGGTTTCAGCCATCAACCACCAGTCGGCGATCAGACTTGTCAATGAAGCAATTAGTGTCTCATCTCAGGGGGAAGTCGGATGAATTCTGATCATTGGTATTATGTTATTGAACAAGCATTCCCCAGCGCGGGAATGATATTGAGAGCTCTAACACAGAACACAGACGTGCACTTGCAAGCTAGTCAGGCATTTGCTGCATTTGATAAGGTCCACAGTGACTATACTTTGAATGCCATAATAACCCTCGCAGCAATGTACTACTATGACTGCAATGCTAAAATGCCACAAATAATTAAGTAAGCAAGGACTGTAAAACACTGCCTTATAAAAAATACTATGCCTCCAAACACAGATTCTTACATATTAGTGTCCTCTTTCCATTTATGCTCAATCTAAGGTTTAATGAAATTCATACAAATGTTAAATACAACCTTTGAATTTGAAATCAGCACAGCTCTACATGAAAAAGCTGTAATAGCTTTTCACTGTTTTTCTCTGGATGTAATACATGAGCCGTCTTATTGTAAGAACCGTTATCCAATGTGCATGGATCGCCTCCTTTAACTACATATTGAAATAATACTCATATGCTCAAAAAGATATTGATTGTTTCCTGAAATGTTCAGAGAATACCTATATGTCTCCCTTAGTGTAATACCACAGCGTATTTGCCTCTCAACAATTCTCTTGATTTGCATTTGAATTGTGTGTGTATGCAGGTTGCAGAGTTAGCAAGCAAGCATGGAAGTGTGTAATGGAGTCGTACTTCACTCACACAAGCTATTTTAGCAAGAGGATGAAAGCCAGAGAAATAAACTGCTTCAACTAAGGCAGTATTTTAGTATCCTATGAAATTTATTTGTGGTTTTCCAGACAAACCACCCGATAACTAGCCCCTCCTTCAGTGTACAAAGTCACAAAAAATGTATGGTTATCTCAGATTCCCTGCACATCACTTGTCAAATACACTACCAGTCAAAAGATTGGACACACATAGGAGTCACCATGTTTTTCATGAAAAGATCCCTGCCTTCAGCTGTGTTACCATCATTGCAAAATGGTTTTCTAATAATCAGTTATCTAATGCTATGCTAATATTTGCTGATTATAGGCCTCTGTACGCTTATGTGAATATTATTTTTTTTTAAACAGCTGTTTCGAGTTGTAATACTAATTTGCAATATTAACAATGTTTACACTGACAGATGCCACTCAATTAGATTTCATAAAATCAGCTTTCAAAAACATGGTACTGTAATTTATATGTGTGTCCAAACTTTTGACTGGTAGTATGCCTATGACCAGAAAATGAGCAAACTTCAGAATGAACAGGAATAGGATCGGGTGACATACTGTACTGTAGAGTCTGTGGTGACCAACAAGGATTATCGTGCACTGCGACATTAGCTATCCATCGGGTTTCCTCGTCTGCTATGTTCTGCTGTACTGTCTTATGAGAGGAAACACCTAACAGAGGGTTTTTGTACCTGCATAGCCCAGGACCATTAAAAGGGGCAATTACCACCAACAAATAACCTATGTACAGTGAAGGTGAAGGACGGGAGAGGCAATTTTCCTTTCTTGTCTCCCCTCACTTCATCTCTTGCAACTCACGCTGTAAATTGCCAGTCCATTGTACTGTGCTGTTGACACAAACTGAAAGGAGGGGGAAATGTAAATGTATTGTTCCATTAAAACATATTAATCTTTTCTGCAGGAATAGAAAGTGTGAAGTCAGGCACAGCATGTAATTACAGGTAGTGGTATAGTACGGGTGTTTATTGAACCACCTATGGAAAACATTAGTGAGGATTTCTGCTACTGAGTTCTCCGTACTTCTGTGTCTTTATCAGCCTTTCACTGTGGCTTTCTCCCCTATATGCACAGAAAGTGTGGATGATGCTGTAATTGTAGTTTGCTAAATCTGATGCTATAGTTCCTCACTTTTCCCACACCATTCTACAAGGCTCCTGGAAATGTTTGAAAAGAGGTTGCTTTAATAATCCGTGGATTCTGTGTCCATGCATAAATACAAGTGCAAGTCCTTAGTTGGCCACTGTTTTGACACCTCTCAGGGTTTCTCCTCTCTCTCTCTCTCTGGCAGCAGAGCTTTGATTGATGACAACAAAAGGAGTGGTGAAATCTGAGGGCTGGATGGGGAGATAACTGACTGGCTGAGAATGACTCAGTCTGTAGCAGAGAGTCAGTCTGCTGCAGCCTGGAGGAAGAGAGTGAGACAGGACCGCTAGAGCGATAGGGAACAGGGAAGAGAGAAGGTATCATGGCGTAAATGAGGCTTTGCTGTTTGGTAGCGCACACAGCTTCATCATCTATGGTTCACGTTTGGGAGGCAAATACGACTAGGGTAAAGGTTGCTTTATTTGAGAAGAGAAACATCACCGTCAGTCAGAGTGATGTGACCAAACACACAGCAGGGTCTCACCAAAAGCGTTCTATATAATCAATCTTCTGTGGGAGGACAGAAAACACACACACAAGAGCACACACCATAGACACACACAAAACTACAGTATATGCACCGACACTCCCATTTACACAGCCAGTGTCATATTTTCTGGCAGATACATGTACACCCACGCAAACACATGCATCAGTCTGTAGTTCATGTTTCCCTTCCAAATAAAAATACACTGTCATACTCACATACGCAGCATATAGATATGCTATATATACTAAATCAATGTGACTACTGAGCTGTCTCATGCTACTTTGCTATTGATAGGAAACTGTGATTATTCTGATGGCAGCTTGTATGTCTGTATGTATATCACTGACTGCATCGCTGCCACCATCAGGTGAATTCCCTCTCATGTGACCTTGGCTTTTGATGTCGTGAAACTACACAAATGCAGAGCACAAACAAGGCGATCAGGTCAGTCATGGCTGAAGAACCTCCCCCTCCCTTCTCACCCAGTTCGTAGACATCATTTAAGCTTCATGTGATGGTGGGCGCAGTGTTGACTATAGCATTGGAGGTTTTGGTATGTTCACCCTCTTTAAATAGCCCCAGATCTAATTTGCAGACAACAGCAGAGTTCTGACAGATCCTGCCTCAGTGCCTCCTCCTACTAGGTGACATATTATTTATTTATTTTTCCTCTCCTCCACTCTGGTATTCACTCCATGAAGCACTGGCCCCTCAAGCTGTTGTCAGTTCCGTTCTCCTTCCATGTCTGAAAAACCAAATGGATTTACAAGGTTTGCTGTCAACCCCTCCCCTTTTCTAGGCTTATAGATGTGGCAGAGTTTCCCATATCCACTATTTTATTTGCACACTCTTCATGTGTTTATGATGTCTTGGTCTCTCTTCTCATTGCGATGAGGAAGTTGTAACTGTTGTATGAGACTGTTCTCACAGGAAAATAATTGTTCAGTTCAGCTAGCAATCTAAGACATATGTAAGTAAAGGACAGAACTTTCAGGGCCTGAGCAACACAGGAAGTCAGGTGATGTTATAATAGAGCAACAGGCTCTGTGTGGGGGTGAGGTCTGAGTGGATAGATGGGCCAAGAAAGACTCTAGCATAGAGTTTACTGTTCCTACCTCCAGTCAGTATGGGTTTGCTTAGAGATAGCTAATCTAACCTTTATATGAATTTTAACCCATTATCCTCCTTTATCTATAACCTAAACTCTAACCATATTGTTAATTATAGTGTTGAGAGGTACATTTCTTTTACTGCTGTTACTTTTGGAAGCTATAGACAAACTGTGTCTTCCTGTTTACTGAAGTCGGTACACAAAACTCCTACCATCATAGGACATGTTCATTTTGTTGTCCACTGTCAGTGACATTGTTGACAAAATTTCTAAGTCCACATAAAAAATACTATGACAGTTATTATTTGTTAACCCCACCTATCTATATTTAACTCAAAGTTAGCTTTGACATTAACAGTTGAAGATTGCTGTGTTTTTCCAGCCTAATGATGGCCTCCTTTACTTGTGTATATACATCTCATTAAATCTTATGTTGAGAGTTCCAGTGAGCATCTACCAAATGCAGATGTAACAATCAGAACCACCCCAGGCCTTTTATCTGCCTGATTAGTCATGGAGTAATGAGGGAACAGGCCACACCTGGCCATGCAAACTGCTTGTAAGCAATTTTATAGATAATTTATGAGCCCCCCAAAATTGGAGTGTATTATTGAAAATGGCTGCAATTCCTGAATGGTTATTGTCAGGGGTTTGTCAGTTCCCTTCATTTAAAGCTTAAAGTCTTTTCTAACATTTTGAGTGTTCAATTTTAAATTAACGGTGGTGGTGTACATAGGACAAATGCCAAAAAACGTATCTTCATTCAATTATTAATGGACCTATCTCTAGTTTTAGTAGTTTTATAGTACTCCAGAGATGCACTGTATCATTAGGGGCTCCATCTCACTGAACCTTTCGTTTGACACATACTGTTTTAACTATATAAAACAGAAACATTTGAAATAAATACTCAATTCACTCAAAAGATCAATGAAGACATAGCTAAATGATGAATCCAATTTCTAGGAGACTTTGGTAAAGCCGGCATGAAAGCCACACAGGGAAGTAATGCGATAAAGTGATTCATGAGGACGGTCACTAGAAAGTGTTTGGACACAAGTACCAACTGCACTAACTGAAAACTTCAAAGTCATCTCAGAGCCTTGAGGCAGTAACATTATTGTATTGGTTTGCATAACCATTTGAATATATATTCTGTGTATACCATCCCTCTACACACCGTGTTGAAAAGCCAGGAAATTAGCTAATATGTAATGCTGCTCAGTATATCTGTAGTGCATTCTGTATTCTAGTGGAGGCAGCAGCTGTGTAGACTTTGCTGGGATGAAAATGATGAAAACAAGGAATATAGTTTTACTTTATGCAATTGCGTGATGACATTGTGAAATCCATTTCTATGAGAGATTCTCTTGACCCACCTCACTCCATGCACAGTTAATTTGATACAAGCTAGAAGCATAAATCCTAGATGATTATTCTGTGTTCAGGACAACAGCAATGAATATTTTCATCTTCTCGGGATTCGAGAACAGCAGGAGACAGGGAAATTTGTTTTGTTACGTTATGTAGATGTCAGCACATTCTGCAGCATCGACAGGATTCAGCAGTTGAGTGTGTGTGTGTGTATGCGTGTGTGGTTGGAGGTGGTAGTTACTGAAATTAAAATAAACACAACTAAACATCAGTTTTATGTTTATATACTTTACTTTTTTAAAATCAGTCATTTTTTTCCCCGTGACATTTTAATGACTGCAGGTGTTCTGTCTTGTGGTTGCTGTCATACTGTGTCTGTTGAGCAGTGAACCCATGAGGTGAGACTTTGGTAATGATCAAAATGTAAATGTAATTTTAGCTCCCGTCTTCTTTTCCACTCCTAGAACACAAACACAATTAAAAGCACAGTTGTTCAAGCTGGAAAGTGGCCAGCTGTTCTGGGTTAATAGATGGGCTTGGCCAGACATCTGCGAGGTGACCGCTAGCTGGCAGTCTGTTGGATAAGGTAGCAGATAGTAAGTGGACATGTACTTTGCTTCACTCTGTGTGCAGTTGTCACTGAAAATGATGAAGCACCTCGATTCTCCCTCCTCCATCTTTAGCTCCCTCATCTCGCTGTTATTCTACCCTTCCTAACCCTTCCTTCTTGCTCAATGGCTTAAGCAAGTGTAATGCTGACATGTGGGTACCGTCTCTATCTGTCTGGGCCCATGACTTTCAGACCCCAGAGTGCTTCAACTGACTCAGGAGTTGAAAGTCTAAGAAAGTATGATAAAAGAAAGACAGAATGGGGAGAAGGACACAGCAGGAGGCAGGGTTCATGCCCTTTGATAACTCATGCCTCATCTCACAGAATAACACCAGTCCTTACTTTGCTCTGTCCTGCTGTACTTTTATATACACATGCCTTCAAACATGCAGTTAAGTCAGCGCAGGCTCAGACGTGATTCACTTTGACCTGGAATGACAGAAAATGGCATGCTAAAATATGTACATTGCTCTAAATATTCACCCAGTGTGTCCCGGTTACAGTTATTTCTTGTTTCAGTAGCGCTCTGCTTAGTGGTTTCATTTAGTTTCTGCTCTCATTTCCAGTGCCAAAAAAAGAGAGAGAAAACGAGAGAGCAAGATGGGTGTGCTCGGTCAGCCCTAAATGTTACTGTAGCTTTTTCTGTAGTTTTTGGAGTAGGGCCGTGTTAGCAATGATGAAACAAGCAGTAAAAGTCCTGCAGACTTATTGCCTAATAAGTAGCCAGAGACGCTTCCTGTGCAAGCACTTCAGGTACCATGAATTATCTATGTGTTAATGTACGTTATTAAAAATCTAAGATTGGAACATGCAAGTGGTTTATGCTAGAGCAACCATTAGATCACAACTAAATCTATTTTACAATATTGTAAAATGTTTGTCTGCATCAGCAGTGTTGGTAAACATTTGAGTAAAAAAAACAAACAAAAAAAAACAACAGTTTGTTTTGAAAAAAGATCGACTGTGAAACACAAAATGTTAATTTCTCCACCTACAACATTGACTCTTCAATTATGTATGTGAATATACTGTACCTGCTAAATAATTTAAATAGTCAAACAAATGACTGATTGGTCCACAAAAGTATCCACTCTCTCTAATGCAAAATGGAATGGAATGAGTTTGCGAGCAGGTCAATAAATAAAATGTAATGTTTGCAGAGTCTCTGATGGATCCCATCAAACTGAATATTAAATATTAATTTAATGGGTCACACTTTATTTAGCTAGTCCAGTGCTGAAAATCAGTGTTCCATTAAATCGCTTTAATGCATCACTAAAATACTTTGGGTGTTTCACATGCTGCTCCTAATTGTGTGAGTAGGCAATACATACTGTATCTCTGGGCTACTGCTCAACTGGTTGAGGTTATTTCAGTTGAACAATGTCCTGGACGCTTGAAAGTTTTAACGCAGTAAAAATGGAAGAGGAAAACACAAGTAAAGTCTCTTGCAGCTTTCTTGTTAGCTTCACACTGGCCTGATTAGTATTCTATCTGCAGCACAGGACACTGGTCTAAATTTAACCAAAATATAAGGAAGTGCACTCACACTTCCAGCTCCAAGAGGACAAAGCTGACCAGACCTGAACTGCTGCTGTACCTGCTGGAGGACTAGTATTTGTGTTTTTTGCCTCTGGCCACAATTCTGACACTTGAGCAGAAGTCATGGCCCTGATCGGGTGCCTCTAATGGCACACCTCAGTGCTGCCGGCAGGGTAAAGTATACCTGTACCTGGCACCCGCTTATACCAACACGGCGATACCATTGTATTGGTGAAATGCACATAAATATATTTAATTATGCTAAATAAACATTGAAGTCAAAAGCCAGGATTATATTTCAGTTCTGCATATAAGTTGAGCTGACTGAAAGCAGCTGCACGCTGCATCACAAGTTTTTACCCAGCACTTTGGAACAACTAATAGGTTAGACCTGGAGGACCTGAGAGGCTGTTCTGGTTTATACACCTTAAGCAGTAGAGACAAGTAAGCTGGTGCAAGACCATAGAGTGCTTTAAAAACAAGTAAAAGAATAAAATCAATAAGGAAACTGACAGAGAGCCAGTGCAAAGTCATTAAAACATGTAATGTGTTATTTTCTTCTGGTTCTAGTTAGCTCTTGGCCAGCATAGTTCAGAATAAAAACTTATTTAAAACTTTTTTGGGTAGACCAGATAGAAGAGCATTACAATAGTCCCATCTGCTGGATATAAAAGCCATAACAAAAAGTTATAAAAAGGAAAAAGTGCATAAAAATATGTGAACAAAGATGAATGTGACTGATATAATATGTCATTGCAGCAGAAGCTTTTAGTTTCTCACCTCTCCTTTGTCACTTTGAACATGTCATTAAGTGTCCTCAGATAGCGAAGGCAGATGCTCCTGCAATCACTGCAGTCCACCCAATTCATTAGCCTCCAGATACCCAGCACTGATCTGAAAAACCCACTGTTCTGTTCCGAGTAATGAAAGTGGCAGTAAATGGATAACTTTGGGGTGAGCAAGAGAGAGTGAAAGAAGAAAGTGTGCATCTATCAATTAAATGACAGGAGCAGAGTGTGTGCAGTGAATTAAGAGAATCCAATGGCCTATTTTTCCTCTCTTATTGGAAATCATCAACACTAAATACAGCGATAGCAGATAAAGGACGGGAATCCAATATAGTATGAGATTGATGGAAAATACGGCCACTGGCTATTTGCAGCTGGTTTGTCATTAGAAAATTTCTACACTGCTCCAAAATGGAGTCTCGCTGTTCAAAGTTGCTTAGGCTTGCTGTGGTAAACCTTTCATCAAATCAGACATTTCTAACTTCAACTGCAAAGACAGATTGTTTCTTCCTTATTTGTCCTCAATATTGTGAGTGCACAGTGCCTCCCACAAAGTCCTACATTTTCATTTCTGAGGCATGAAATACGTCTGACAGTTATTTTGACATTGTGGTTGAAAGAAGGGTAAGCAGTGGGTGGGTGGGCTAAATGACAATGTAGTTACTGGTGCCAGCATGCTTTTTTCCTTCTTTTCTTGAAGCTTGCTTTCCCCTGTAATGGCTCAATGCCCCTCAAAGAGATTATACCAAAGGCAACCTGCAAGTATTTGTTTTCTCTTTCTGTGTTCTCAGTTTTGTTTTTTTCCCCTCAGGCTTAAATCATTTGCTACTACTTTATTTGTCATTCCAAGATAAAGGACATGCATATCAGACATTTTGATGTAACCCAGCTAGTTGCATAGGGAGCATGTAGTTACATTCTTGTAGCAAAGTTAATTATATTATGAATATGTTGTGATGCAGCATATTTTCTGAATTAAATATATGCCATATTTATTAATAGAAAGCATGCTGTATTGCCAGGAGATGGATGGCATATAATAAGCAGGACTGACAAAGTGCAGATCCATGTTTGAGTCCAGACTCGTCTGTCAGCTTGGGTTTAGGTTAGAGTTAGAGAAAGATCATGTTTTTGTTTAACAAAGATGCTGTGTCTGAAGTGACTATTACATTTTAATGTATTAATCTTTTCCTGATCTTAACCTAGTGCTGAGAGTGCCTGAACCCAAAAAGCAAAAACAAAGCTCTGTGTTTCATAAACTGCACATTGTGGATTGAAAATTTTGGCAGACAGAATCAGTTGTCTGGGTCTGTTGAATTGATTTGTTCAGCATATTTGAGACTTTCCATTGCTTACTGACTTACTTATGATTTAGTTGTATAAAAAAGCAGTTTTCAGGGAACTGGGTTAAATTACACTGTATAACTGTTGACCACTATTTGATTATTTATTTATTTTTTATTCCAGAACAGATTGCTTTTGTGATGTTGTGGTTTATTGGTGTATTTTGGTTTAAAAAAGAGTCAAAGGATGTCAGTGATGGTAAACACTAGCTGTACTTTCTAAACCATTACAGCCTGTATTCAGAAAATATTTATAGCTTATGAGTGGTTTGCTACTCATTTCCTATTCCTGAGCTTACACTCATACATATGTATAGTGCTGAGGCTGGCAGGCAGGAGTGGGTTGAGATCCGAAGGAGGCTGTGTCTTGCACTGTGTATATCTAATTGCCTGACCACCAACAGTTATAGTGAGAATCAGATCCAGTGCTAAATGTTTCCTGAGCTGTTGTTCATCTCCCAACCCCAACGCCTCTCCAGAGGCTTGTGTAGGCAGGGCAAACAGCCCATCTACATGCGGTGAGCAGAACCCACTGTCAACCTGTCAATCAGACAGGGCCTGTCAGAATATTTTTCAGAGCATGAAACCCTTGTTTCCTATCCTTTAGAATTTGGCTTCAGAACAGTTTCCCAACCGTCAATGTTATGTAAGTGCAATTACACTGAGGTACTATAGAGGTAATGGTGTAATACTCCTTCAGTTGTCCTGATAGGCTGCACGCTGTCAAGCAGAGGTGAGGGCATTTAACAGGGTGTGAATTTTCAGAGGTGCATTTGTGTAGAGGTGCCACTAAGTCATCCCATGTAGGTACCAAAGTAGTAGATTTCTTTGCCTTTTTACTGCAGGCATCAATTAGTGAAGAACTTTATGTAAGATTTATATTCACAGATGTGTTATGTGCAAAGGTCATTTGGTGTTCTGCTTGTGTCACATTTGAACACTAAGGAAAACCTGTGAAACTAGAATCCCTCACAAGTCTCTCAGTCTGTTATTTCTCTACAGACACATCAGTTCCCTAATGGGCACACCATTTTCTGGGCTTCAATGACAAAAAGAAGTTGCAATAGATGTCAAAAAATGTTTATCTTTACTTATTCAACACTTTCTCTGAAGTTCTAACACAATTGGAAGGAAACGGCATGAACTAAGAAATTCTGTAAAGACGAGATTCCTTTTTTAGAAGAATCAAAGTGGAGCATCATAATAGCAACTTAGCTCTGAATTCAAAGCACTGTGGGACTTTGTCCTAAGCAGAAAGACAGAGCACAGTGATCTGAGAAAAATGGTATGAAGAGTATGGAAATGACATTTTCATTTACATAGAAAATGGGGATAAGTATACAGTGCCAGTTCCTCATTTTTTTAATGCATATTTGTCACACTTAAATTATTCAGATTCAGATTTTTAAATTCCCCAAAGATAACGAGGATAAATACAAACTGCATTTTTTAAATGATGATTTCAGGTAGCGGCCTAAAACTGCCTGGCCCAATGTGAAAAATTACCGGAACCCCCGGCTTCGAAATTACTCCAAGAGCACAACAACAACTCATCCAGGAGGTCATAAAAAGGACTCACAACAACATCTACAGAACTGCAGGCCTCATTTCCCTCAATTTAGGTCAGTGTTCATGATTCAACAATAAGAACGAGACTGGGCAAAAGTGGGTAGAGTTCCAAGGCGAAAGCCACTGTTGATGAAAAAGAATGCATAGGCTTATCCCACATTTGCCAAAAAAGCATCTTTATTATCCTTAAGACTTTTGGGCGAATTAATAAAAATAAAAATAACATCACATCAACAATCAAACATGGTGGTGGTAGTGTGATGGTCTGGAGCTGCTTTGATGGACTTAGATGGTTCGCCACAATTGATGGAATTATGAATTTGGCGCTCTACCAGAAAATCCTGAATGAGAATGTCCAACAATCAGTTTATGACCTTAAGTTCAAGCACAAGGTTTATGCAGCAGGACAATAATGTGAAACACATCAGTACGTCCTCCACTGAATGGTTCAAACAAACAACAACAACAAAAAAAAAACATTTTCTTAGTTGCTTAGTCAAAGTCTGCACTTAAATCCAATTGAGATGCTGTGGCATGACCCTAAACAGGCTGTTTATGGTCAGTACCCAAATGTGGATGAAGAGTGGGCTAAAACTCTGTGTGAAAGATTATTACATAAGCTTGATTGCAGTTGTTGCTGCCTAGAGTGGCTCAACCATTTATTAGGTTTAGGTGGCAATTACTTTGTCACATAAGGCCAAGCAGGTTTGGACAGCTTTTTGTCCTTAATAAATGAAATCATCATTTAAAAACTGCATTTTGTATTTACTGAGATTATCTATATATTATTGGTGTGACAAATACAATAAACAAATAAAACATCAGGAAAGTGGAAAATACTTTTTCTCACAGCATTGCCAAAAGTTTCCTGACTGATTTAGGAGTGTTACCATGTCAACATGTAATTCTCCAAGAGGTCACCTGCCCAGACTGCTTTTGTGTTCATGTTGTGGTGTCATGTTCAAGTTCTTAATTAATATTGTTTTTATTTTAGGGGCGAAAAAGTTATAAAAAATGATATTTAAAATTATGATATTTGAAAATACAGGCAAGTTATAAAATAAGATATCATAATTTAGTTGTTTGTCTGAAAGATAATAGCAGGTTTTGGTATTGTTTTAATTTTTGGCAGTGGAGCAACTGTTTATTGAAGACATGATTCTACTTTTTAAAAGTTAAAAAAAGGAAAAACAAAATGTAGTATTACATTTTGACAATAATTTAAATATGTTGAATGTTAAATATGAAAGAAAAAACATTTCATGCTAAATGGCCTGCACTTATATAGCATGTTTCTCCCTCATGGCTACTGAAAGCACTTTTACATTGCTTCCCATTCCCCCATCCACTCACACCAATGGCAGAGCTGCCATGCAGCTGACCTGACACATTGGGGACAACTTGGGGTTCAGTGTCTTGCCCAAGGACACTAAGACATATGACTGGAGGAGCCGGGAATCAAACCACCACTTCTATGATTGCTAGACGACTGCTCAACCTCCTGATCCACAGCGGCCTACTGTGTAATTCTGGCTGCTATACTTAATTTAGCACTTCCTACAGTTCCCTGAAAAATCCCTTAAAGTCACAGTGAGATGAAAAATAAAGCTAATATGTAAAAACATGTACAATAAAATAAAAGTCAAGTAAAGTAAAGTAAAGTAAAGTAAAGTGTTACTCTAAAACTTCACTTTGAGGTGTTTTGAAATAAACTGCACCTTTAGCCCTATCACATAATTTTAGGTTATATTTATGAATGCTGACACACATTACGTTCTTCACTAATATTCTTCGTATACGGGTAAAAAAACTGTACATGAACCTTTGGAAGCAAGAAGTTCTCCATTTGGTGTATGAGGACTTCAAATGTTGTGTTTTGATGTAGGTATGATCTTTGGTCTTTTTTTTTTATTTGTCATTGTCATTTGAAAACACATATTCCTTTAAAGAATGTGCACCAAAATAAATATAGCTCACAACCCATTTATTGCCTCCATTTAGGTCATAGCACGTGTCATTGACTAAACGTAGAACAAAAATATTTTTAGTTATTACAAATGACTCTGCAAAGCAATATTGATACAAGGCAGATGGATATGATGCTTGTTAGGAGCAAAGGATTTGTGAAAGCCCAGAATCTTTTAAAAATAAGTGAGTTCTAAAAAAAAATACAAGCACACAGATGGATGAAGAGAAATCTTTCTGTGCTCCTTTGTGAACCCTTGCAAATATGCTTTGAATAACAGAGGTTCTAGTCAGCTCCCAGTGCGGATACAGGAATGACAGGTGTTAAATAGCTAGACCCAGTTTTTTATTGTCATGCACCTGCGATTGACTTGCAGCCATAGAATTTTGGGTTGAACTGCTGACCCTCGGGCTTAAGCACCCTGAAGAGGAACACACTCCCCCGATGCAGCCTCAGCTTTGATAAGGAACTGTTGTCTGCAGGCCAAGAGATAAGCCTTCTCGCTGTCTGTCTCCTTTCTCTTTGTCTGTCTCTCTCTGTCTTTCACCCTGCCTCCACCTCTGTCCCCGTTCTTCACATCATCTTTTGATTCTGGGTCTCTAAATATTTTCCCCTCATGCACATCCATACAAACTGTGGCAGACATCGGATGCCCTGCTGTGCTATAGCTTTGTCCTGTTTGCTTTATGCTGACAAAGGTCTCCACACTCACACCTAACAGTGGATGACCTATCTGTCTTCACCCTCACCTGACTCTGAAAGTACTGACTGTGGGCAAACCACTCCATCAATATGCCCTCTTGGCCAACATGAACAGCTGAGTCTAAACCTTATGATTCCAGCTACAGTATAACCTTGATAGTCATTGTGGAGGTCATCATTTGCAGTGTCACTCTGCTTTGTCTCACCTTCTCACCTTGCACTAATTTGGCTCAAAACCCAAACAAGGGTAGACTGTATACTCTGGTCAGTTAGTCAAGTATTTTTTCTCTTTGGCAAATCACAGATGTGCCAATGACATGGAAGCAACAATGAATGTACTTGTGTCTGAACATTTTGCTCTTTGAGGCTTGTTGCAGTCATGATTAAATCCTTTACTTATGCTTTACTGGAGCATGCATTCTGTTGATCATTGCATTGTATATAACTGCCCAAATATTTCCAGATTTCTAACTGTTTTTATTGAAGTAACCTTTCTTTGATATAAATGTAATTCAGTATTTGCTTTTCCAGTACATTTTCTAATACAGCAACAATACTCTGGTAACTTAGAAAAAACAAGTGAACAGAAAAAATCTATCTTATCATGTCTAAAATGTACAGTATCTCTATCATCTCATTTCAGCTGAATAATATGTGCTCACAAACAAACACAATGGAGACCAAAATGTATATTTTGCTGTGTTGGAGTGAGCTACCTATACTGTACTTTACAAATGCATTTTGTTGTGGCTGCACATGTGAGTCAGCTTTGGACAAACATGGGCATGTCTCTTCTAAGTGATTCATTAAAAAGATGACCATAATTAACATTAACTTTGCACGTATTTCATGTCATATAGCATATTTTTTAATTAAGAAAAGGAAAATGATGGAAGCCCTACTTACATGAAGTCAATCACTGAAACCATGTTAATGTCAAATTTAGGACAATAGCTTGATCTCAGTATTATATTGAAATGATTGCCATGGTACAATATTGGAAAGAGAGAAGGCAAGCCTAAAGATTATTAACCTTTGGAATTTCCTAATATAATTGAATCAGTAAAATGATCAGTAAATTCATTTTTCCCAATCTGCTTTTTGAATAATCATCATTAGGATTTGTGTCTCCAATCAAATCCTGCAGCACACTACCCGCCTCACCCCACATCAGGCTGCAGTGCCATCCCCAGTTATCCTTGAAAATAACAGCAGAGCTAGAAGTCTAATTATATTTTCACCCTCATAGACCTTGCTGTATCATCTACTTTGCATAAAAGTCAGAAATATCTGGCTTCATCATCTTGGCCATAAACTGCCAACTGCACAGGTGACTGCGCCAATGACAAAAAATATTAATCAACCAAACAGTCATGTTGACGTGTGCTCTCCCCCGTCTGCTCTTAGGTGTGTGTCTGAATAATTAGCCTGTCCTTTCTGCTGCATCTCTTTCATTTTGGCCTGCCCTGCGTTAGACGGTGTGTTGTCATGCTACTGACAATGACAGTGGTGGCAACCATCCATGCTGAGTGAGAGCTGCCAAAACAAGGCTAGAAAGAGAAAGGGAGAGGGGTGGGATTCCAGAGTCTTTAAGGCATTTGACATAGTTTAATTTTGTTGTTTTGTGTCTCTGAAGGTGCTGCACTTTGCAGAGAATCATTGTGACTGTGATAACATGTACAAACATATCATTATCATAAAGGCCACTTATAATCAGTGGAATAGAAAGGATTCCCCGTTCCAAAATGAGCTGAATTCATGCTGGAGGTATAACTCATTATCAACGCCAACTTATTCACCTGCCGCCTCAACACCTGCTCCACCAACGCTTACTGGCACACGCCTTGTACATGTTGGACAGATGACTTCCCCTTGGATAAGCCAAAGAAATTTAAAGCCAGTCGAATTAGCAGGCCAATAACTTACCACCTAACCAAAATCATGGAAAAATAACAGTTTCAGACTACGAGGTTTTCCACTCAAGGTTTATGCACCTAACTCCCATCATGCAAAGACGGTTTCTGAGTGAACAGGGGTTAAACCTTCATGCAGCTATGTCTGTGCCTCTGTTTTACTTGGCTCCTGTTTGCTTTTAAATTTTGAGATTCATGGATCTGTCTTTACAGAATTCTTAGTTTTCTTGTTCTGTTATCTCAGTCCCCTGTACAAGTTCTATCCATACCAAAAAGTGCACATTACTAAAGGTTAGTAAACTTATTGTAGAATTTGTAATGCTCATTTGCATAAGCACAGCCAAAAATAGCTATCAGTCAGTAAGGCAGGTCCTGCTCAGGTCCACAACGCAGATTATCTGTGACATGCTGGGCCAAACTCAGACATCCTGCTTAGATATTCATACAGACAGGCTCCTCACAAAGTGAAGTAATTAATGACATTTAAAATGGATCTCTGTGTAGTTGGCATTAATTAGGTGGATTAGAAACAAATCCCAGTAAAAGATTGTAATGTTTTGGCATTTCTAGAGTTTGGTTGCTCACAAGGTAAGGTGCATTACCTTTGTATTGGTCTCTTATTCCTTCCAGCAGTCTTTGATCTCATAAGAAACTAAGTAATGTAATCTCAAAAATCTCAGAATTATTTGTGTCATTTACCATTGTCTATTCTCTGCAGCATTTCCAAACTAGGGACACATAGGAAATATAAGAACAAAACATCTTTCAAAATTTGTCACTCAAACTCAAATTCACAACTAGTATTTAAGGGGAAAAAAGTTTGAACTACTCAGGAGAAGTTAGAACATGGCTCATCCATTAACAACACAGTCTATGTGCTGTTGACATAGCTCTGAAGAAATCATTTCAATCCAGTCTGGTCTTGGCAGGAACATGTACTGTAGAAGTGTATATATGTAAATATATATATAATATATGAAGATATCCAAAAATGAACTATGTAACTATTATTACACCCAAATTCTCCATTGGCATGTTGTCAAACTACAGTATGTCATTTTAACAGCATGTGGCTGAGCTCATTAAAACATTTTGCAATGTAGAGAGGAGATTTAATTTGCAGTTTTGGTGTCTGTAGTCAAACGCAATCAATAAAACAAGTCAAGAAGTTGAGAACATAGCAGATGTGCCATAATTTATAGAACCTAAAATATTAATTTTCTATAGCAGTTTGTCCTTCTTTTGTCCTCTGTGTTGTTTTTCCACAACCCAATGTAATTTATTCTGGGAAAATGTGCTTATACAGGGGCGGCACGGTGGTGTAGTGGTTAGTTATGGTGGTGGTGGTGCCTCACAGCAACAAGGTCCTGGGCTCAATTCCTGTGTAGGCCAGGGTCTTTCTATGTGGAGTTTGCATGTTCTCTCCATGTTTATGTGGGTTCTCTCCAGGCACTCCAGCTTCCTCCCACACTCCAAAGACATGCAGTCAGGTTAACTGGAGACTCTTAATTGCCCATAGGTGTAAGTGAGAGTGTGAATGGTTGTCCTTGTCTATATGTGGCCCTGTGATGGACTGGTGACTTGTCCAGGGCAGAATCATTCAATTAGTCTTTTAAGACAATAAGGTCAAAGCTAAGCACAACTGTACAACTGCAAAATTTTTTTATTTTTTTCCCCCTCCATAAATTTACCATAAATACTGGCTAATAGATAATAATGACTTTTAATTTGTGAAGCTTCAAGCACCTGTTGATTCTACAGGTTAAATGTTACTCCATACAGTATAAGGGCTTGTCTCCCATGTTGCTTCATTTGTGCAATTGTTTACTATCACAACTTAGACTTATTATTACAAGTCATTAAATTGCTACAATAAAATGACCAATTACATATTTTCTAGCCTTTAAAAAATACAGCTTTATTTAAACTCATTTTCTACCTTCTCAACTGCTAACATTAACTAGAAAGTGAGGGAGCCAGACCCCATATTATTATTCATAAAAGTGATAAAATCAGGTGGTTGTCAGGAACCAAAGAGCTGACAAGTAAAATCCCAAATCATATTGTAATAATATCTGGTCTGGGACTACACATTATCTATGCTGTAAAAAATACTTTAATTAAACTGAGATAATATAATTCCCTACATTTCTCTGGCTTCCTTCTACTTTTCCCACACTATTCAACATTGCAGACTCCTGCATTACACCCAGAGAAGTGAGTCATACAGTTAAAACTCTTTTTAGTAAGTTTTCACACCAAGCAGAACAAACTGCCAGATGCAGTATCATTTTTCCATAAAATTAAGCAGCAATAACACTAAGAAATCATTTGCATGTTACTTGTTTAACATTGTACAGTATGTCAGGACAGACATGCCCAGCATGTACATTTAAAAACCCTTGCAAGTTCTTTCAAAATGCCAGAGGATATAGCCACTTAGTCGTCTGCACTTTCAGATCAACTATATCAGCTCGTTAAAACTGAACAATCTCTTTTGAAACTGGGTTGATTTATGATGCATCACAGAGTATGGCTAAAAATAAACGGAAGGACAAAAAAAGCCTCCTGATGATCCCTCAGTATAACACAGTTACAAAGATTGTAGCTGGATTAAGCTGCTACACTGGTGAGTGGGCTGGCCCTCGCTGCCCTGAGCACTTTAATAGACTATGAAAATGTAAGAAAATCTAGCATCTCTTTAAAATCAGATAACATTTTTCATTTATACTTCTCATCTCATTACGTCTTATGTACATCGGTATTCTGCGTAAAAATTTGTTTCCACACCCGGTAAAAAAAGAGACAGTCTGACCACCTAATGGAGAGCAAGCTGTCCCTCTGCGTACAGTATGCTTTGACACAATGAAATTATGTAGCTATTCTTGGAGGCTGCTTGTGCACTTCGATGGATGCCATTTTTCACACCATTAACTACAGCCTACTGGTTTTATTCACAGCGCAGAGATAGGCCAAAACAATCCTAAACACGCCCACGAATGAGCACAATTGCAACAATTGATCTAAGCTGTTCCACCCAGTCTGTTGCAATTCTGTGCAGCAGGAGAAACCATTATCTCTGTCCACCCTTCATCCTCTCTCTCTCTCACACTCTCTCTTTCTGTCTCTTTCTCTCTTACACGCATTAACAGCCTTTCTTTGCTCTTCTATTAGCTCGTTTTTTCACTTGATTCAGGTCTATCCCTGCCTAGGGACAGGCCAAAGGGTTTGTGGCTGAATTGCAAAGTATAAGCATGTGTGGTGAAAAATTTCACTGCTTTATCTGTAACTAGCCCGCAGTAGGTGTGTTAGTTAATAAAAATCAATGAGCACAACAAGTGCAATTTTTGGAGTGTGGAGTGTAAAGCCCTCATTACAGTCTTTGCTGAGTGCAGGGTTCACAGAGGGAGGCAGAGCTCAAAGGGCCAGCTAATCCAATGGGTCTTACAGGCATGATGGGCTAGTCAATATGCTGGGCCTGCATCCTAAAGAAGCTGGAGCTCAACGGCAGAGCTAGGTAAAAGAGGCTCAGGGGAATGCTTTGCATGGTGCAGTTTTATTCGCTTCACAGTTCTCAAGGTTAGATGCCGCTATATAGTCTTAACTCTTTTACCACTTCTCCCTCCCCTCTTTGATTTTGCTCTGCTTTCTGTCCTCAATACTGCTTACTTTTTCATAGGGATAGGGGCTATTTCAGGGATATGTATACTACAGTTTTTTCCAATATTGCTGCTATTGCAAACTAGTCTTCGTAAATCACGAGCTAAATGTGCAAGGTGTTTAAAATGTCCTTCTTTCGTTAAAGCAATGAAGAGCTATGCATGTATCTGATCATTTATTAGTCAGTGGGGTCACCATGATGTATATAGTAAACACAGTGTAAGCACGAGCCTGCTTCAACATAAAAATAATCTGACTTTCTACTTTAAAATGTGTCACAGTGTTTCATCAGTCCTGAGAATAACTGAGCCTCTGATTCATTCCAAGAACAGACAAATTTATGTGGAGCTCGGCTCGAGGCTGCAGCACAGGTGTGGAGATGGCAGCGAGTTCTGCATTCAGTGGAGAATAGATAAGGCTTGAGGTGCCTTGTTCTTGTTGTTTTCCTGAGCAAAGAGAACTCTGCTGGAGGCACGTCACCAAGTTTAATTTAGGAATTTAATTTCCACACACCAAAGAGGTCAGGTGAGGAGGAACAAATTGACAGACACAGGAGGGTGGGTACTTGTCATTTCTTCCAAATAGGTTTTAATGAGAAGAAACCCTTTGGCCCATGTATGTCAGATTGAAGGGTATTTTACTGTGTGAGTGGTTAAGCTTTTACCACTGGCCACTGAGTGTTGCGGGCCTGCAAGAACAGATGCTCTCCATGTTCGCAAATTGGAGACAGGGCAAAACGCTGCCTTAATCTAAAGTAAATGGATTGTCTGCTGGAGAACAGACTGAGCAGTCCTCATAGGGGATCACTGGGCTGTGGTCAGCTGGGAAGGAAACCTACAATACTGAAAGCCAGAATGGTTGATTTGTGGGAAATGATGCACTAGGACGCAGCTTTGTGACTGATTGCAATTTGACTGTAGCATTGATTTGGATAAACAGAAACAACCATAGCAAATTAACAAGTTCATGTGTTAGAATAAAATGATTTATTTTACTAAATTATATTGGCACTAGCACTATATTAACTGTTTCTTTTTTTAGGAAAAATATATTTATTCCCCTATTCCCATAAAATTAGATATTCTTCATTTGTGGTGAACACTTAAGCAATTTCATAACTTGAAGGTGAAATCTGGTAATACATGCAAATACTCTTCTGCGACCCATTTTTCCTAATGCATTATTATTGTCATGCCCTTAAATGTTCCCAAAAATATTCCCTGATAATAGGATCAGCTATTTCATGGAATGAGATTGTGTTTACCAGTTTATATTTTTTTTACTCCCTCTGTGAAAGCATTAGTGCTTACAAGAATCCCCCCTCATGGTTAAATGGTAAAGTGTTCTAGCTAGCCAGTCTTCTGTTCCCTGCCCTGCTCAGCAGCAGCATCAGCAGGGAGAAACACAGAGTGAGGAGAGGATATGGCCTCTGCAGAAAGAAATGGCTCTTTGATTTTGTTTTTTGTCTCTCTTGGGCAGCCCTTGGAAGAAATTTGGTTCAGTGCTGCGTAGTAGCTTTGGCCAAGAGGGACTGTGGTTTCCCCTTGACGTGGATGTGTCATAACTGGTTACAGTCTCGATCAGAAGACAACCACTGGCTGACTTCCTGGCTGCTGCTTGTTAGGCTGACTGATCTGTGGCCAGCTGTTTGGATACCTCACCATCCATGCTGGGTTTTAACTGCGCAACATTTAAACAAACCTTGTATGAAAGAGCACTATACGATAGTCTCTATGCCCATATCATTTACATAGTCTTTTTTTTTTTTTTTTTGATGGACTCCATTTTAGCTTATATGCCCTGATTGGACAGCCAGCCCAATAGAATCACATGTCTCGTATTGGCTAATGAATAGAAATGGAAGAGACCAACACATTTGTAGCACAAATGTTGAGAACAAAGTAGTCTCACCAAAAATAAGCAAAACATGACAGCCAAGGGTGACAGTCATGCTGCTGCTACTCACAGATGAAAACATTATGGCTGCCGTTTTCTGTAGATCTGACACATTTTCAAAAATTTATTATACAATTCTAAAACTGCATGACGGTCAGTGTCATTAATAAAGCCCTTACTCAGTACTCCATGCCACAAAAGCTGACATTCGGAGTTTCCACCTTATGTCAGAGTTTTCCCGCTGCATCTCGTCAAGCTGCTGGTAACTCACTAGAAAAAGCAAGCCAGTCTCCAGCGCTAGCATGATGCTGTGCAGACAGCTACCACGAGGCTGACTGACACAGACCAATGTCCTGTACTCTCTTACTCATAATTGCTCTTCCTTCAGATGTAAAGTTCTCTCATCTAGAGCTTTAATTCTACGAGTGCTGATTGCAGCCGTCTGCTCATTTGTTTTGAGTTGAACACAAATGTGCTGCATTGTCTACTCATGGCATGATTCTGCATACAAGAACTACACTGATATAATAACATACCATCAGGTCAGTATAAATATGTGTAGCTTCATGCCAGTGATATAACATTAGCTTTTCTCATTTCTTTTACTTTTTCTTTTGCACTTAAGATACAGTTAAATTCTGTTTCTTTACCATCTATGTCTGTCTAATAACCAACAGGAGGCACTCTCAGATATTAGCATTTTCTTTGTTACCTTTTTTTTTCTATTCAATTTCAGAAAAAGGAACAGCTCAGAATCAACATCAGACATTTTTGTTTAGCAAAAAGGCAGAGGCCTTTATTTTCCTTGTTTATCCTCAGACGTCAAAGTCCAAGGTTGACGTGATACCTAAATGAATTATTTCCTCCAGACTTGCCACTCCTGTCAGTATTATTATTACAAATTGAGTAGTTTATCAGTACGTTGCCGTCCGATGTCCTTCCTTTAGATCTTTCTCATTTTACTTGTCATGAAGCCTGTTATGGGATTCACAACTAAGACAGGCTGCATTTGACTGTAATAGGTTTTGGAAGCGAGCAGTCTGGAAAAACTGTGTGCTCCGTGTAACATTTTTCTTTGACATGTAAAGCAGATTTACTGCCTGCACTAGAGTACTGCAGCATGGATAGAAACCAGTGTTACTGTTACATGCTTCAATTTAAATGATCTCTATGATAATCTTGTTTTATGTACAGGGAATCAAGATTATATTTGTTTGTTATTATCACAGCAAACGTCTAGTTTTACACAAGATTAGAATTTAATGTGTTTTTATGAGCTTGCATTGGAGTGCCTAACCATGTGGCATGGGTTGCCAAGTGTCTGCAGATTTGCAATGGAGACCAAACACTGGCACTGACATACTTAACACGTGCGGTACATAAGTGCATTTTTTGAGGTAATTGAATTTAAGTGAGTACTGCCATTTAATGCTACTTTTACTTTTACTCCACTACCAATCATAGGAAAATACTGCACTTTTACTCAACTACATTTATTTTAACAGCATTAATTACTAGTTATGTTTTGCAGTTTTAGATTCTTATAAGATTATTGTAAACTAAGTGCTGATGTTTCATTTAAGGATTAACCCCCTGTCACTACATAAGGCGGTTAATATGAGCTCCCATTTACCGACTGTTGACTGCTGTTTTTGTTCTGCAGTCTGTATGTTACAACAAATTTTTTTTACCATCATTTCCACCTTTGGGAAATCGTCAAACTAATGTGGAACAGACTTTTACATTTTTGTCATACAATGCATCATATTCCTTTTTGTTTAAAATGTGCTGTTTTCTTAATGGAGCACTTTTACTTTGTACTATAAGTAAAGTTAAGATCCTGTACTGTACTTTTAGTACTTTTACTTGAGTAGAACAATTTTAGTTTACTTCTACTCTTAGTGGAGTATTTCTATGCAAATACTTGCACTTTTACTTGAGTATTGTGTTTGTATACTTCATACAATGCTGTGTCTGTGTTATCGTCAGTTATAGGAGCAGTACCATAAAGTAAGTAAAGTAACAAACCAGTAACATCTTATTTCTATGCAGGTCTGTGGTGTGTCAGCTTTAACTCCTCAGAGCACTGCAGTATCTCCAGTTCCCCAAAGACCTTGTGGGTGATAATCAGTCATTACTGCACCATCACTTGTTGTCACCATCACAAGTTGTTCATTTCAATATATTCACACAGCAATTCATCATTTATTTATGTGACACTTGTTATCTATTACATTGTTCCCTTCCTGTGACCAGGAATAAAATACTTTATGGAACATTAGGCTTCTGTGCATCTGATGTAGCACCACTGATTCTATTTCTTTATCTCCTTTTCGTAGTCTACAATCTCACAGGTAAGCTAATTGCAGGATACTGATACCAGCATTATGGCTGCCAATACAACTGATATGATTCCTTAGCCATTTCAATATGTGGTATTGTGCTGTCCTCATAAAAAATGACATTTGAGCCACTGTGCCGGGCCCTCTCTAATGGGGTCTGGGATAAGAATTGTAATATGCGTTGGAGCTGGCAGAGGCACAGGCTCTGTTTTTGTTTATAAATAGCTCCAGCCAGCATTATTCCACTTGCAGTTGTCCCATAATCATCAATCATTCCTGTGCACAGACTGGCTTCTCCTGCTAACCAGAGAGAAGGTGCATTGTGAGCTGTGCCCTTGCACCTCCAACTGTGCAAGTACATAAAGTAGAGAGAGGTGAGTGGGACAGAGCTGGGAGTAAGGGAGATGATGAGCAGTCCATCACAGCACTGATGGACTGAGTTATGGCAGTTTCACTACAGCTGAAAACCCTCCTCCTCCTTCAGGTCTTTGAATGATTGAACATGTGTTGTTTTCAATGCATTTAGAAACACACATACTCCCTTGCCATCTCTGATCAGGAGTAGCTAGGAGGCTAATCATGTGATGTGTTTGGAGGATGTGGAATGGCTCAGACACAACTGTTTGCTGAGGTTTCATTTGTCTCTGTCTCTCTATCTGCCTGTATCTCTTTTTTGCACAGAGCTCACAGCTATGAGGACACTGCAGTGGGAAGATCCCAAAGTGATGATGAGGACCATTTTGTACTCACACACACATGAACAGATGCACTTTGACGGTAAGTCACCACATATGATTTAGACCTTGCACTAGATAGATACACACTGACAGTATCTCTCTATGCTGTTCCTCAAACTTCAAACTGTGTACTGTATATGCACAAACGCAAATCTGTGTTACCATGGCATGTATAAAAATACAATGGGAATCCAGATGATCCTTAACAAAATGGTTATATAACAAGTGAGGGGCGCTAAGTCTTGTATCTTATCTAAGCCTGCCTCTGCGTTTCCTTTCAGCCTGGCTTTGCTGCTTTTCATTTGCTCTTCACATCTACTGTACCTCCCACAAGACACCACTGAACACATGAAGGACATTTGTAATTGGTGATAAGCGGCTATTTGATTGGAAAGGGAAGACAGCCTCTGTCTGACAGCCTCTGTCTTTCTTTTTCACTGTGGTTATAATCACCAACATTCAAATCTTAATCAAAATCTCCATGCAGAGAAAATAATTTTACACGCAGTCTACTTGAGAAGCACACCCACCTGGCACCCACATTCTCTTCCTTCCTCAGTTTATTCCTTATCCCCGCTCCTCACTAAATCCTCTAAATACCATCTATGTGCAAGCTGATTTTTAACCTCACCTCCCGGAGTTCCTTGGCCACATCCTTAAGCTCTTTGAGAATGCCTTCCAACTGGTCGATCACCATCTTCATGTGGCTGCGGATGCGTTCTCTCGGGCTGGGGGTCTCAGAGGTGTCCCGGGCCGGAGCTCTGCTGAGGGACATCCTTTACAGGGCAACGTGGGGCCAGTGGCCAATGGGCTGTAGGCGTGGGGGAGCCGAGTCGGGGTCCATGTCTTTGGCTACAAGGAGCCTCAGTGCTACTGATCCGAACAGGGGCCCCGGCCACGCAGGGAGACCTCAACATCTTAAAAGCACCTGGGCAGCCAAAACACCTTGCCTCGCTCGCACACTCGGCACAGGGTCACACTCGGACATCCATGCCTTCTTAAAGACGCTTCCAAAAACGAAGAGAAAATGAGCATGTAAAAAGTCAGATGCAGTAAATCCATTGAAAAAGAAGAAGCAAAATACATTGGCTAAAGCTGGTATGAAACTCTTACATAATGATGTTTAGCCAACTTATCTCATATGTCACTGTATAAGTTTGAAATGGTTCCCGAGGAGATTCTATCTACATGGATGAGACTTTTTCCTTTTTCCAAATGTCCTGAACAATCTGTTTTACTTGAAAGATGATAACATAATGACAGGACAACATACAAAAGTGAAAGCAGAACAGGGCTAAGCTATCCAAGGTAGATAGAAAAATAGAACTCCCAGCAGTAGCACAATTTTCTAAGTTATTGTGTTCTACATTACTGGTGACCGGCAAGGGCAAAATTTGCCTTCTAGATATAGTGCCTTAGCGAGGGCTACTGTCATTAAAGAGAGGAAGATCCTGTTTAAAAAAGGGGGTATTCCTCTGTGCAGTTTTCTCCTCCAGGAAAACTAAAATGATTCTCAGAAGAAACTCACATCAAAATAGAGTTTGCTTCATACCCATTTTCTTTGCAGATGATGACTTAATCATGTGGTCTCTTTTGTGAGGAAAAGCAACGTAGGTGTAGGTCTTTGCACACAGCGTCCAACCCCCCTCTCCAAAGCAGGGTTTATTCCAGGTGGCGTGGGATCAGAATGAATTGATTTCTAAGCCAGCGGAAAGTGATTTGTGATGAGAATTTGTAGAGGGTTAACAAAAAAATCATGGTGACGATGAGACACAGTTACAAGGGGCCTGGAAGGCGAATGAGCATCTACCCCTGGAATTTGGGTGGCAGCCTGTCTTATGCAACTGCACTCTTCAAGTCCTCTCATAAAGCACTGACCCACAGCTGTCCACAGGGGTGTGCCCAAAAACCAAGGAAGCAGAAAGAGAAAAGGATTCTTCTTCTCTCCTTCAGTTGTTGCTAAGGGAACCCGGTCTGCCTCCTTGTGCTGTGATTGGATAATTATTTTACTTCTTATCCATGTAGTGCGTGTTTTCAATGTAGACTCTTTTCAGAGAGGCAGAGAGCATTGTGCCATCCAGCAAGACAAGATAAATCCCATGAAAGCTTCCCAGAGGAGCCCAAGAGAACAAGCAGCTTCTCGCCAAATCCAGGGCGATGCCACTGCCATTGGGTGTGCTGGCCAATCACACATGGCACCTGGACAGACAGGGAGGAAAGCAATCACTTATTCTCTCATGTCTAATCCTCATCTCTTTTCATTCTCCATTTTTCTCTACATCATAGCAGTATGAAAAGCACAATGGAATAGAGTTACGGAGACTCAGCTGTGGACAGGAATGAACTGCGCTGACAAATTGTAGCTGCTGTTGAAATGCAGATCTTGTTTCACACTTGCCTCACCTCCACACACACATACACATACACACACAGCAGAAAACACACCTACTCACCTTTCCTGTGCATCACTTTGTTGTTGCTATGCCCAGAGCTCACTGTCCACGCACAGCAGGATCATTCAAGCTACACACAACCTGCTGGTTCTTCAGCAGTCCCTCTGTCGCACACACTAACATCTTTTCTTCTCACCGCCTTGCTGTTCCTCTTCCTCTATTTCTCTCTGTCTCACACACATACACACACTCTCTCTTTCTCTCTTCCTCATGCACACATGCACGCAGTTCTCTCCCTCCCTCCCTTACTTACTGTCTTGATATAGAGAGAAGCTTCTATCAGCAGGGTTATTTCACTCTGAGGTTGTGGCTCATCAGAGGAGGAGTAGAAGTGCAGGATGAAGCTGTGGAGAAGGGAAGAGGCGGAGGCATGAGGTGGGAACAATGAATGACTCTGATAGAACTCTGAGAAGAGAGAGAGGAGGCTGACGATGACTAAGAACAGAGCAGCAAGAAGAGGTCCTGCTTTGGATTATGATGACGCCGCGACCGCTACCATAAGTCAGATAACTGCGCTGCCAAAAACACGCCACTCGTCATCCTCTGTCAGTGTTCACCTGCATCAGGAGGAAGGAGAGAGAAAGGCTGAGCTGCTGCTGCTGTGAAAACAGAGCTGTGTGATTCCTGTGACAGCCTCTCTCTCTCAGTCTGTCTGCCTGTTTTCATCTCTCTCTCTACCCCCCCCTCTGTCACGCTTTCTCTTTCTCCGTCCCTGTCTCCCTGCCCCTGCGCCCTCACTGTGTCCTCGCTGACTGCCGGATGAAGAGAAGCTGATGCCAGAGTTTATCGTGGGGCTCAGGCTCCTGCCAGCACCACTCGGCTGTTCAGCTCAGTTCTGTGGAGGAGGGGCTTGGTCCTTTAAAGGCACAGTGTACCACTCAGTCCCTCCTCCCCCTCGCTCCACTTGTGTCTTCTCTTCTCTGCTGGCGTTTATACTCCCTCACTATCTCCACTCACGCTGCCTATCTAGCCTTTGTCACAGTTTTATCGAGGGTGTTATCTCTCTCTTAAATCAAGATGAAGTCTTCCTCTGCTGCCAACCACACAGTCTCTGGGGACAAGGTGTCCAAAAATCCTGGGCTCTTACATCATTAATATACAAAGCAGGTTGGTGTTTGATGACCTCATCTGACTGAGAGACAGAAATAGGGAGGGAGGGCGAGCATGACTTTTTCTCTCCCTCGTCCTCTCCATCAGGATTTATTTTCAACACAGCCCTGCATCACCCCACCACAGGCAATTACTAATATGAAATTAGTTTTCTAAAGGAGATAATG
The DNA here is from genome assembly GCA_900302695.1 of Helostoma temminkii. Lineage (NCBI taxonomy): Eukaryota > Metazoa > Chordata > Actinopteri > Anabantiformes > Helostomatidae > Helostoma > Helostoma temminkii. Next base: position 143,914 of record OMLM01020258.1, on the reverse strand, counting down.
TAACAGTAAAGCAGATTCATAATGACAACTTCTTGAGCAATGCACGCCAGTTACCAGAGGGTTTTGGCAGATAACTGTGGTGAACAGCCAGAGGCTCAGTGAATTCCTTAGCATAATTGTAAGGAGAAATGCAAAGTGGATTCAGGTTATGTGGATCTTCCATGAAGATGAATTTGTTCTAGGGTCCTCTGTGGTTTCTACTACTAGGATCAGAGACATTATGCTGATGCTGTAAGGCTAATTGGGGGAATATTTGGCAGTCTAATTCATTCTCTTTTGCATGTTTTCTTTGATTAAAAAATGAATTATGCTTTTAAAAATTATAATATAGAAATTATTCATATTCTATCTTATTGCTGTGTTTATAGTGTGCTATTCTGTGTACACAGTCATACTGTGTCATCTTAGGATTCATCAAAGTTTGAATATGTTGTCACACACAGTATGTTGTGACTCTGTGTGGAGCTGAGGGACTGCAATGGGATCCCATGCATGTATGCTTAGTTGGTGCAGAGATGCACAGGCAAGAAGCTTCTCACAAATGGCTCCTTGAAAGAAACAGGTGTTCTTAAGCATGTTTTCACTTCACTTACTAAACTCTCTGTACATATGGGAGACCCCAACGCTACAACAAAGCTTGTAGCTTTTTTTTTTTTTTTTTTTTTTTTTTTTTTTTTTTTTTTTTTTCTCTGAAAGTTTTACTTTTCCTCACTTCAATAACTTGGGTTTTCTATTTTAACAAAACACAGTTAATAGAGTTACAGAAAAACAGTAATTGATTAGATACAATAAATTGTTGGAGCTCTACATTTGAATCCAGGTTACAAAAGCTTGGTGAAAAATAATTCTATATAACACTTGGCACTTGTGTAATTTTCATATTGATTGCATCAACATAAAGTTGTTGATATTTGACTTTTGTTTGTGTTGTTCAGGATCAGGCTTTTGGAGAGTTGGAGAAGAACAGTGATAAGCTGCAGCAGGGCACATCTTCCTCTGACAGCAGCCAACCAGCTCACCTCCACCAACTCCTCTGCTCATTGCAGAAGCAACTGTTGGCATATTGCCACATCAATTCTGTCACCGAGGTATCGACACACTTCTCTGCATGTGTTTATATTTAAACAGACTGTATATTCACAATTGCTGTTTCTTCCGTACTGCAAATTTGACTTTTATGAATGTGAATTTCCATCAGAAAGTGTTTCTGTATTTATGTATTAAACTGTTTTGAACTTTGTCGTCTTGTGCAAGCATGTTCATGTGACTAATGCATCCTTAGTCAGTGAAACTGGTGGGATTACAGTATTATGTCTCAGTTTAGATTGCACATTGGTTTGTATCTGGTGGAATTGAAAGGCAGATGCTTCATGATTTTTATATTCCTAAAGTTAGATTTAATTTTCCAACTGAACCTTCACAACAACTCTATAGTATATGTACTTTATAAATACTTGACCTTAATTTTTTTCTGCAGAACTCCAGCAGTGTGGCTCTACTTCACAAGCATCTACAGCTCCTGCTGCCCCACGCCACAGATATCTACTCTCGTTCAGCCACTTTGATAAAAGAAAGTTCCTGGAATGGCAGCATACGAGAAAAACTTCAAGGTGGGAAACAATTAATTAATTTCGCTGGAAGCAGGAATGGCTCTCTTCCTCTCTCAGGTGTTCTTTATTGTATTTGTCAGACTAAGTACAAACATTGCAATTAATGTGGAAAAAGCCTAACCTTGCCTACAATTATATATTTTGATAATATGTTCTAAAACTAGTGAAAATTTTTTTCTTCAGATGTGATCTACGTGTCAGCAGCAGGCAGCATGCTGTGCCAGATAATCAACTCTTTGCTGCTGCTTCCGGTGTCAGTGGCAAGGCCTGTGCTGAGCCACCTTTTGGACTTGCTGCCTCCTCTAGACCGTCTTAACAGACTGCTCCCTGCTGCTGCCCCTCTGGAGGACCAGGAGCTACAGTGGCCCCTTCATGGTGAGCAAAGAAAACCTTCACATCTGTGTTAATCACATCAACAGAATATATACAGTTGATACTGCTACTTGTTATTGTGTCACAAGGTATAAGTATTGAAAACTACCCAAATAATGCCTAATGGTTTTTCTTTTTTACAAAAAATTTAATTTATTGTCTTTGGATATGTGTAATCAGCATTTATTCTTTGCATAATCATTTTTGTATCTTAACACACTGGTCGGTATTGGGCAAATTTAGGGACAACGTTTTAATGCCGTACTGAAAACTCTGCTCCGACTCTTCCAGTGGTTGTGATAAAAGTTGATCAGTAAACGAAATGAGTGCTAAAGCTATATGTGTGTGTATCTTACCCTCAGGGTACTCAGATATTAAGCATCTTAATTTGAGCAGATGTCCATTTGTCCTCTTTCTGGATTCTGGATTTTTTGTTTAATACAGTACCAGCAGTACCAGTCAAAAATGTGAACACACCTTCTCCTTCAATGGTTTTTCTTTATTTTTATTTTCAACATTGTACATTAAGACTGCATGAATGCATGAAAATACCATATGTAGTAAACAAAAAGTGTTAAACAACCCAGACTAGGTATTTATTTTTGATTCTTCAAAGTAGCGACCTTTTGATTTGATAGCTTTGCACACTCTTGCCATTTGCCCAATAGGCCTCATGAGGTAGTTACCTGGACTGCTATTCCAACAATATTGACAGAGTTCCCAGGAGTGTTGAATGCAGGCAGATTTTTTTCTTTCTCTCTCTGATTCAACTCATCCCAAACCATCTCAATTGAATATAGGTCATGTGATTGTGGAGGTCAGGTCATCTGATGCAGCACTTATTCACTCATGCTTTGACAAATAGCTTTTACATAACCTAGAGGTGTGTTTGGGGAGGGAAAACAAAAGATGCTCTCACTCACTCTGTGGCACAGGAGGTTGAGCAGTCATAGGATTGGTGGTTCGATTCCTGGCTCCTCCAGTCATATGCCGAAGTGTCCTTGGGCAACACACTGAACCCCAAGTTGCCCACAATGAGTCAGGTCAGCTGCATAGCAGCTCTGCCATCGGTGTGTGAGTGTGTGTGTGTGTGCTTGGGTGCTTTGAGTACCCATGAGGTAGAAAAGCGCTATATAAGTGTAAACCATTTACCATTTACTAAGTGCAGTGTCTTTTCTCCTTACTTAACAGAGTTTCTTGTTGTTTCTTGCTATAATATGGATTTGTACAGGGCTGTTGACTCACCCTTCCCCACCCTTTCCCTGAACAAAAGAACTGATAGTTTAAACCACATTAAGACGGTGACTACTTCATGAATCTGCAGAGTGAATGCCATGAGTGTACCAAAGCTAGATGTAGCTACTTTGGACAATCTAAAATATAAACGTATAAGACATATTCTGGTTTATTTAACACTTCCTTGTTGACTGCATATTTCAGTGCTGAAAATGGTAAAAATTTAAGAAAAACTACTGCTGAAGAAGGTGTGTATAAACATTTGGCTGGTGGCCAAAAATATAGACAGCCATAGATAATGTGTGGCTGTAGCTCTCTCACTGAGGCTTGTGTGTCTACAGAATTAAAATTCTGTTGTGATCTCTGGCATTTTCCATGTACGAATCAAATATTTTTAAATATTCCCTCGAGAAGCAATCTTTTCCTCATTGTTGTCAGCAGTAGAAGTCATTCTATTCCTATTCAACTTTTAAGGCACCTCTGACTTTGCTGAGCCAGCCTCGGGAATGTCCTTGCCACAACCGGCGCTCTCCTGGGTTTGGCTTGTGGACCTTGAGAGGACGGTTGCCCTGCTGGTAGGTCGATGCCTTGGTGGGATGCTGCAGGGAGCCCCTACCTCGCTGGAGGAACAAGACACCGCTTACTGGCTCAAAACACCTCTCTTCAGCAACGGCTTGGAGATGGACATTCCACAGCTAGGTACGGAGTTAAGCAATAAGCTGCTTTTAGACGTGCACTGGAAGTCTGAAAACGTTTAGACATTATCTAATAAAGAATCCAAATGTCCAAGTAATTTGGCTTGGACATTAAACAGACTTTATCCTGCAAGCCCTTGTGTGCTGCATGTATAAACAAGCAACTAAAGACAATTTTTGGTCCTGATTCTCCAGATTGCAAATGAGAAAGTGGTTTTGTACAGTACTGTGATTGCTGATCACTGGTAATGGCATTCACAGTTGAATGTTGTGTAAAGTAAATTTTGTTCTGGTAGACTTTGTCACCAGAAGATTCATTTCCAGTTAGGTTACTTACTAGTTAAGTGAATTTCTCCTTTTGCACTTATATTACATTATTCAATGTATTGTATTCAATGTATATTTGTACTAGTTTCTTCTGTGACTTGTGGAATTCCTAAATATTTGTTTATTTGTATCATTTAGACACGTGCATAAGCTCATTGTTGGAGGCCGCGCTGTCTGGTAATGAAGAGCAGAAACCTTTTGACTGCACACTGCATCCTGACCTGAGTGTCCTGGTGGATCTGGCTCTGGGTTCCTCTAAAGAACCAGCCAACAGCCTTTGGATCAACATGCAGGACTATGCCATCAGCAAAGGTCTGCTTTTGGACTAAACATAGTGTATAGTGAAATCTAATGTTTCCATTTCTAGAATAATTACCCTTAAAATATACTCGACTGTTGTAGTGTACTGATTGTACTCTGTATTCCTTTGTAGACTGGGACAATGCGTCTCTCAGTAATGAGTCCCTGTTAGACACTGTGTCCAGGTTTGTGTTGGCAGCCTTACTAAAGCACACAGGGCTGCTGGGCCAAGCCTGTGGAGAGGGCAGGTACTGAAACATGATAAATGTTGGTTAGTAGGTGTGTTAGGATTAGCCTAAATTAAACATCAGAAGCCCCATTTACAAATGTACTTTTATTTTCCCATCAGGTACCAACCATCCAAATGCCTTGCAGAGGTTTATCGCAATGTATATAAGGTACGAAACCGTCTGCTTGCCTGTAAGAATATGGATTTCATCCAGACGCGATCATCTTCACGTGAGAGGAGGGTGAGTAAACAAAGGTTCCCAAGACACAATACATGGGCAGGCGCCTTTTCAGTGCTCCTCAATATTTTCTTCTCTAAGAAAATTCTTCCTCTGCACTTCCTCTTTTTTTTTTAATTATAAAACATGTTCACACATACTCATGGATGTTAATTTGTAATGCTTTGTCAGATTTCAGACAATCAGGACTCTCTGGATATGGACCCTCAGGAACACTTGTTCACGCGCACCATTGATGAGGAGGCAGAATTGGAAGAGAGAGCTGACCGAGAGAGAGAAGAGGGCCATCAGGAGCAAGACGATGAAGAGGAAGACAGAGAACATGAAGTAATGACTGCTGGAAGTAAGTTAATCTTCTGCCTGGAGCTGTGTTTATATTATTTTCATGTGCTAATGATTTTGAATATTAAAAATATCATTTAAAAAAAACATTAATGTCAGACCATTCAAGACTGTAAAAATCAACTAATTCTCCTATTCATTCATGTCTCTGCTTTATTACTAAAATTATTAACATTAATAATTCAGTTATTACTGAAATTGGATAGCATCATATTCCTGCTTTCGCGGTTTTAAGTTTTTTCAGGGTTTTAATCAATCCTGTCTGAACATGTAGCAGTTTTAATGCTTTAACATTAATTAAAATAAAAGTTTAATACATTTTAAGAATTTTTCAAAATAACTATTTTGTGCAGCTAAGTATTTGATCCAATTATATTAATGTATGCAGTTGTAGGGAGCCACTGTAACCCCAATATAGTAAGCTTTCATGTGTAATTTTGCTTAATATCTGAGATAAAGTAATGAGTAGGCCTTCACTTTGACACAGTGGAGTGGTCGAATACCACAGAACATGTTAAATAAATGGTTTTGCAGTTGTTAGTCTTGAATGTGTTTGGATGAATGTTACAGTGTCAGACACTTGTATTGCATTTGTATGAGCTTTATGCTGTGTTCACATTACAAACGACAAATCACTGGCAAAGCTTCCATTGCTTGTCAGCGGAAACTTGGCGTTCTTGCTCAGCAAGATGAGCAGGGACAAAAGGACCCAAGCAATGCAACAAGAAAGTTGAGAAAAGCTGTGATGGAGAAAATGAAACAAAGCCATTTTACTATCTGACATCAATGAATTGTAAAGACAACAGAAATAGCTGATTCCTAATTATTTACTACGTGTGTTATTTCATTTAAGTTATTAAGACAGAAAAAAAACAATCATTTGTAAAACAAAATGCTGACATTATTGGTGTGCTCAATACAAACACACCTCAAGGAGCATTGACACCCTGTCCTTCTTGTTCAAACTATCCCTGCATTTACAGCTTCTGATTGGCTGAACACACTTGATCCAGGTAATCAGTAGTAGGCAACAGTAGGACAAGGATAGTTAGAAAACAAGGAGGACAGGGTATGTTGAGGACCAGTGTTGGAATCCACTGCTCTAGAACACAGCAATTTGTCATTGGTAGTGTAAATACAGCATTTTAAACTTTGCACTCTGAGTGTGAATCTTGAATGTGGCTGCTGCTTGTCCTCTAACCCAGCATTGTGTGTGTGTGTGTCTGTGTTTTGTTTTTTTGTGTGCATGTTCCACAACACAGAAATCTTTCAATGCTTCCTCTCAGCACGGGAAGTAGCTCGCAGTCGAGACAGAGAGCGAGCAAGCAGCAGCACAGGCCTGGGCTCTGGCTCTATTTCCAGAAGTGGAGGAGTAGGAGGTGGAGAGGACGACCCCATTTTGTCTCAGGAAGGAAGGAGGGGAAGCACAGGTCTTCCAGAGGGCCAGGACCTGTATACAGCAGCCTGCAACTCAGTGATTCACCGCTGTGCCCTACTGGTGCTGGGGGTGAGCTCTGTCCTTGGTGACCTGACCAAGCAAAACCAGGAGGAGAGCCAAGCACAGTCAGCTACAGGAACACAGGAGTGTCTGAGCTTCATGACGAGGTCAGAACACCTAGATGTAGTCAGAGGGGAGGAGGTGGTGAATCAAAACTCAAACAGAATTTCATCTGTACCATTATGACACAGTACACACAAGGAAGTGAATGAATGGTCATGACACACAAGACTAATGTGCCTTGGTAATGCTCCCAGTCCCATATAACGGAGGTTACTGAACACTGACCAGTGTAATGTGTGTGGAGGTGTGCGTGGTTGCTGTGGACCACACTTCTGTCACTGCTTATGATTTAATTAAAGTGAGAAGGTAATGGTTGCATGTACTGGCACAAATGATGCAGAAATGTATAAAAATGAGCAACTTTTTTAATTCATTTGCAGGGGTTTATGGGCATACTAGTAGGCATTGTTGCCACCTTTTTTAAGTTCCAAGATATCATTTATCAGCACAATCACTTCAAAGTTCTTATACACACCACACTATTTACGACCTAAAAGACACTAAGCCAGTTGTTTAAGTACAGTAAGTATGTCACTCATCTAAACAAGGCATTTTGCTGATGCGCATGTGTAACAGCTGGTAGTTTGATTCATTCTAAACATTTATTTACTTTATTCTCGACATTTCGGCTATACTCTCGACATGCAAACTTTAAAAACCTATTTTCACATGGCCCTATTATTCATACATCATAGAACCATACATAACACAGCTTTGGATATAAAATCATTTGAATGTACGTTGTTCGGCTATGATTTTTGAGGTGTTGCATTGATAAAGATCATTGATCTGTGATGATTTTGTTTTAGGAGTGAGAGTCTGAGTGCAGAGAGCTGCTCAGTGCAGAGCAGTCCAGGTTACAGACTGATGAAGTCCAGGAGTGAGTCAGACCTCTCACAGCCTGAGTCAGATGAAGAGGGTTACTCTCTGGTAAAGCAGACATGCTTATGTTCAAAACACATTCATTTTCTTTGCCTAAAATTTTGCTACCACAATTTGACACATGGTTTTGATGATGATTGGTTCTTTCTCTGTTTTGTTTTTAAGAGTGGAAGGCGAAATGTTGACTTGGACTTGGTATTCTCTCATAAAAAAAGAGGTAAAGACTATTTGCAATAAATCTGCCTAATGCTACAAGTAAGTATGATCCAGGTTTGTCTTTGTCATTTTTCATATGTTACTCTTGTCTTTCTGTCTTTTGATCCCGTGTGGATAGTTTATTTGCTTCTTTTGGGGCAATTGAGCCCCAAGCACAAGAAGAGCTTCAAGCAAGTAAACGATGGCATGTTTCTTTCTTTTGATAGCTCATGCCTCCATGACTGTGATGCCCCCATTCATTTCTCATGAAAAGGGTCTTGTTTTGATCTTGGGAACACTTCATATTGTACGAACAGGGAAAAGAGCTCAGGAACATATAGATGTGCCTATTGCCTATCATTCTTCCGCTTGAAAATGTTTGCAAAATAATGACTCATTTCTTGTGAACAGTGTCATTATCACAAGTATGAGGAGATTTCATGAAACTGCCAGTCAAACTTTTGCAGAAATCATAAGTACTGATACTTTGACTTCAGTGCTTTTAGTTTTTTTATGGGAACACTAGCCCTGATTACCATTCCACTTCTCAACTGCTGCATTTTTCCTGAGTGGATATTAAAACCTCAGTATGTCCATTGTAAATGAATCCATAATGGCTGATGAAGGTTTGTGCCTGCATGAAGAATCAGCATTTGATGAACTGTTACAAAGTAATCAGGCATTGCTCTGCATAGCTCTTAAGTGCTTAAAAGCAACATGGTCTGTCCATCAGGGGTTATCTTGTCTATGTATGCATCTGAAACCTCCTCTCCCTCTCATCCCCATTCCCAGGCCTACTTCACACTTCACCAGACTCCCTGGCTGAGTCCTGGTTCAGGGCCAAACTAAGTCATCAGCGGAGCTACAGCTCAGCGCATTCCTATGAAGAGTCAGACTTGGACCTGAGCCGCTCACTGGGCATCCATGCTCTCACTGACAACATTATCAGTTTTATCAGCGGTGATGTGGGCTTGGCTCCAGCCTTTAAGGAGCCAGAAGAAAGTATGTCGACCAGCCCACAGGCCACAATCCTGGCTATGGAACAACAACAGAGTAGGGCAGAGGTGAGGGACCGTCTCTGCTGTGATCGCACATGAAATTATACCCATCATTTTATTAAGCAGTATGACATGAGAGGTGATTCTCTTGTACTAAATATCAGCACAGTTGTGATGGAGTCGAAGGCGGCCAAGTGGCAGATTTCACAGCTGCAGAGTGCTCCAATTACTAGCTTCCCACATTTAGTTATCACAGTATTAATAAGTATTATTAATTTAAAAGGTGAATAATTAATTATATTTTCATACATTCACTAAAAACTTTTGACCCAGCAGAATTTCTTGGTTTGAAAAATGTGACCCAACTGAATTTGTAATTTAATACCGCTTTAGTTGCACTTTCAAAAAAGGACTAATTAACATTTAGGATTTAGGTTTTAGCAGTCTGTACTCAAACAGGAGAAAGTAATGCATTTGTTGACAGCTATTTTTCGCAGTGGTTAATGTGTGATGGGGAGTATTTATAGAAGCTGGATGGTTGATGCGAGATTAACTCCATATTTATAACATTAAGAAAACATGTCAACCAGTGAAACAGTGTGTCTAATTGAGGTTTTTAATATTTTTTGGGGCAACTGTGTAGTAGTTTGCACACTTTTTCTTGACATTTAACATCATGAAAATTTGAAATAACACTAGACTACCAAATCTATGTTGTAAAGGTTTTTATCAGTCGTATTTGTAAAGTTTGCCATGCATTATTGGTAATCCAATAATATTTTGAATGTGTTGTATCTCCAGCTGCGACTTGAAGCTCTTCACCAGATCGTGGTGTTGATCTCTGGTATGGAGGAAAAGGGCAGCCAACCTGGGAGCACAGATAGATCGAGCAGTGCCTTCCAGTCATCCTCCCTGCTAACCTCGGTTAGGCTACAGTTCCTGGCTGGTTGTTTTGGTCTTGGCACAGTGAGCACTGGTGGGCTGAAGAGAGAGAGTGTGCAGCTGCATCACTACCAGGTACAGTATGAGACTATATACATTTTCATTCTGCTTTCTGTGTCTTTCACCATCCTGAAAAATGCATACTATTTTTTCAGGATGGTATAAAAGCAGCTAAGAGGAGCCTCCAGGTGGATATCCAGACAGCAGTTCATAAGATCTATCAGCAACTCTCTGTCACACTGGACAGAGCACTGCAAGCAAACAAACACCACATAGGTAATACAACTAGTACTATGTTTGTGTGTACTATGTACTATGTTTAGTTAAAAGCTTCTAAAGCTTTAGCTTTAGCTTCCTGACATTTTCACAGGCAGCTTCACCTACAGGATATCAAAATCAGGCATAAGCTATTGGTTCTTCTTTCAAAGTTTGTGTGTATGCAGAGAGACCAAGGAAACTCAAAAAACTGTTTAACTGAGGTTTTAGAGTCAGGATCTAATGTCCTGAGAACACAAACAATACCTATGGCTCTGTGATAACAATTTTTGGTATCAGTCTGCTTGATGCTTTGATCTGTTTCATTTCTTACTCCATTCTAGAAGCCCAGCAGCGCCTTCTGCTGGTGACTGTGTTTGCACTAAGTGTTCGTTACCAACCAGTGGATGTCTCCCTGGCCATTTCCAGCGGGCTGCTCAATGTGCTCTCTCAGCTGTGTGGCACAGAGACTATGTTGGGGCAGCCTCTCCAGCTGCTACAGAAACCTGGAGTTTCCCAGCTCAGCACTGCCCTGAAGGTGGCCTCCACACGCCTACTACAGATACTGGCTATCAGCACTGGGTAATTTTAGTTGACTTTTAGTAGTGAAATGGAGTCACCACAACAACATAACAAGCAGCAAATGTAACTAGCACAAAGACAAGATGACATATGTTTCTCTGTGTCTTTGTAGGACATATGCGGACAAATTAAGCCCCAAGGTGGTCCAGTCGCTGCTGGACTTGCTCTGCAGTCAGCTGAAGAACCTGCTGTCTCAGGCAGGAGTTAACCCTCTGTCTTCTGGAAAAGACCAAGATGACAACAAACACGAGGACAGTGCAGACTCTGAAAAGAAAGACTTCAGAGGTAGTAAAGAAATCTCATTATCCATCAATGGAAAGGATATTTTAAAATCTGTTTTAGCAACCTAATGAGAAAAATAAATATTCCTTGTGTTTGCTAAAACATGCAGCAAGCTCTGTTTGTAGCAGTTACTGCACATTAGCTATGTTGTATTTCTAAACAAAAACAATGCCAAAGATATTAATCTAAAAATTTTTTTATGATAACAAGTTTCATCAATATGAACAAACTTGATGGGAACTGTGATAATAACTTTGTATCAACAGACATGAACCATATGATTATGAAAAATAAGCTTAAATTAAGTGAACTGTTTGCAGTGTCCCACGGAGTCACAAACTCCGACTTGGCAACTTGTTTGTTTCCCTAAAGCCATTTTGTAGTAGATTTACTTAAATTTTTAGGTTCATTGTCCTACAACATCACCCAACTTCTAATGAGCTTCAGCTTGCGGCCAGCCACCCTGACATTATTGTATAGGACATCTTAATAAACTTATTTTCCCCTCCACAATGACAAGGGATTGAGGTCCAGAGGCAGCAAAGTAGCCCTAGATCATGACACTCCTTCCACCCTACATGATTGTTGGGATCACGTTTTCATATTGGTGCATTATTTTATACATTGCACTGTGTGCTCTTCCAAAACAGTTCTACCTTTGTTTCATCTGTTCACTTGTTTCTATCTGTTTCTATTGACTATTCTAGCAATGAATCAAGTAACTGAATAAGAAATTATTTTGCTTAATTGAAGGGCAGCAGTAATCCAGAAATTTAAACAAGTCTCCTAAGTCTCTTAAACTGTTTGTTTTCAGCTTTGATACGAAAGCAGCACACAGCAGAACTGCACCTAGGAGACTTCCTGGTCTTCCTTAGGAGAGTGGTGTCCTCCAAAGCCATTCAGTCCAAGATGGCCTCCCCCAAATGGACTGAAGTACTGCTCAATATTGCAGCGCAGAAATGCTGCTCAGGTAAAAAATTAAATAAAAAAAACTCCTAGATAAATGTGCAATACTCTCATGAACATATAGCCGAGATATTAAGTCTTGTTGGCTGTAATTTGCAGGGGTCCCTCTGGTGAGAAACTTAAGAACTCGGCTCCTAGCGCTTCATGTTCTGGAGGCTGTTCTGCCTGCCTGTGAGGCTAACATGGAGGATGATCAGATGACACAGGTGTGCCTCTCACTATGCTCGTCATAAATTCTTACTGAGAACAAAACATGGAAATAAAGCCACTGAGTGGTGTTAAATTTGGTGATTATACCAAAATATAGAATGTAACCAGTCAACCTTCAGTATATGAGATTGCTTATCACTCAGCAGTTTAATATAATTTTCTTTCTTCTAGGTTGTCGAGCGCCTGTTCTCCTTGCTGTCAGACTGCATGTGGGAAGCTCCCATTGCTCAAGCTAAACATTCAATCCAAATCAAGGAAAAAGTTCAAGAACTCAAACTACAAGTGTGTAAACAACCTTCTTCTTTCGTGCCACCTGTGTCTACATTGTCATAGACTGCTGAAAGAAAGTCACTATTTCTTTAATCTACAGGGAGAGTCAGAGGAGGAGGATGAAAACCTTCCTATTCAGGAAGTGTCCTTCGATCCAGAAAAGGCTCAGTGTTGTGTGGTGGAAAATGGCCAGGGGTTGACACATGGCAGCGGGGGAAAAGGCTATGGCCTGGCATCCACTGGCATCTCCTCTGGATGTTACCAGTGGAAGGTACACTAGTGTTTTATTATGTCTTCATAAATGTCACAAAAACTGAGAACTCCACAGATTTGTGGTGCATACCCAGACTACATAGCAGCATTTCAAATAATAAACTGAGTTTGGTCTACACACCAGGGCAGAATTCACTACCAACATACAGATCATTAAAGTAGAGACATTTAAAAAGTGATCTCCACAAAGGTATTGAATGTTTTTTTAGATGTGTCTACCTGTTTTGATTCATTTCATGTTTTGTTTTCCTTGCAGTTTTACATTGTGAAGGAAAACCGAGGCAATGAGGGTACATGTGTAGGTGTTTCACGATGGCCTGTGCACGACTTCAACCATCGCACAACATCAGATATGTGGCTGTACCGAGCATACAGCGGGAATCTATATCACAATGGAGAACAAACACTGACACTTAGCAGCTTTACTCAGGGTGACTTCATCACCTGTGTCCTGGATATGGAGGCCAGAACCATTTCTTTTGGCAAAAATGGAGAGGTGAGAGACAAGGGGATAAGAATGTTCACTAGCTCTTTATCAGACTCCAGCCTCAGTTGGTGGTTATGTATATTTTTTAATAAAATTTATTATTTTATACATCACAAGCAACTGTGGTTTCAGGTGTTGCTATAACGCAACACAAGTTTGAATGACTACAGATTCATCTCTTGTTTTTCCTTCACTGGGATTTGCAATCAATACTCAACATCAGCAAGCACAATTGCAAAAATACATGAACACAACTTCTAAAAAGTGTTGTGCACACCTATTAGACTTTGTTTAACTTAATTCTTATAAGTTATTGTTCAAATATCCAAAATGAAAGGTAAAGGACACTATAGAAACTGCATTATATACTGGAGGCCATGTTCAATTCCTAATTGCAAACTTGTGATTCCACAGGAGCCAAAGTTGGCCTTTGAGGATGTGGACGCCACAGAGCTCTATCCCTGTGTGATGTTCTATAGCAGTAACCCAGGAGAGAAGGTAAGAAGACATAAATACTTTGAGAAATGCTGTTCTCTGCAGTGTTGCAAAGCTCTTTTGTCCCTATTAACTTACCTCTTCTTTTTTGTTTACTGATTTATTGTTGTCTTTAAGTTTATTTACTGTATACATGGAATTTGTTTGTTTCAATTCTATTTATTTATGTATATTCTGCTTATTGTTGTCTCTAGGTTAAGATTTGTGACATGCAGATGAGGGGAACGCCTCGAGACCTCTTACCTGGTGACCCAGTCTGCAGCCCAATGGCCACTGTCCTGGCCGAGGCCACCACACAGCTGATACGCATCTTACATCGGACTGACCACTGGACCCATCGCATTAACAAAACAATGATTGGGCGACTTCACAAGATCAAGCCTTGCTTTAGAGAGTCAGCCACTGCATCTGGTAGTGGTGGTGGCCAGAGACTCAAAAAGAGTCGCTCAGTTCAGAGCCGTGAGGAGCATGATGCTCAAAGAGAAAGCCAAGAAACGCCCACAAGGACAGAGGAGGAGAGGGCTCGTCATGGACGACAACATGGCTTGGGGGAGCTGTCAGAACACCACCTAAGAACACTCTGTACAGAGGTGTGGCCAGTTCTGGCAGTGATCGGGGGTGCAGACGCAGGCCTTCGTGTTGGTGGGAGATGTGTACACAAGCAGACCGGACGACATGCTACTCTGCTAGGCGTGGTGAAAGAAGGCAGTACGTCAGCTAAGGTGCAATGGGACGAGGCTGAGATTACTATCAGGTACTAAGTGTAAAACTTTTAATGTGGCACCTTTCATTTAGTTCTATTTTTGTTGTATGTGTTACTATATTTGTTATTTCCTGGTATATTTTTGTTGTATCAAATTATCAGTTTATTTCTGTTTTGACATTAATACCAGAAATGTCACATTTTTGGCTGTCTCTGCTAGAAGAAATGTGCCGAGTCATCTTTACATTTCTAAAACCGACCTTTGCTTCTTGTATACTGTAAAAGAGCTACCCTAAGGAGAGGAAAGCCGGCAATTCTTAAATTAAATGAACACATGATTGTTGGTCTTTTAGCAGTGCATGCATGATTCTCTGTGATGAATCTTAAAATGTGCAATACACCATGCATGCAGTCATCAGCATTAGGGATATAATGTGCTTAGAAACACAGATGGAACTGAATGTGAGCTCTCCTTTACTGTCTGCATCCATATTCTTCTGATACCCTCTACATAAGCTTTTCAATCAATTTGGCACCTTCAGTTTTCCTATGTTGTGATTGTGTTCATTACAAAGTGTTTCACTTTGCAGCAAATTAATAGTCAAATTATTATTGACTTGCCTTTTGCATCACTATTAACCCATTACCATTTTGCATGTCCCAGAGAATCATTGAGAGGCATGATTTTGTGTCAGATCACTATCACATTCCATCTTTTTATTTGTCTTGCATGCTGTGCACTTTTTCTCCTACCCTTTCCCTCACTTTGTGTTTCCTTCCCTTGTCTCTTTCCATTATCTGCTTCCTTCTATTAAAGCTTCCCAACTTTTTGGTCGCCTAGTGACACCCCACTGTACAACCTGGAACCCTGTGAGCCTCTGCCCTTCGACGTGGCTCGCTTCCGTGGCCTCACCGCCTCACTGCTGCTGGACCTCACCTACCTTACCAGCATCCATGATGAAACCACTGCCAAGCTCAGTGCAAGACGCCATGACAAGAAGCATCGCAACACTGCATCGACAGGGCATGGGCCAAACAATGAAGATAAGACAGACAACGAGGGGCAGAGCCGCAATGAACAAAAAGATAATGGCGCAGTTTCAGCTGGAGCTGCTTCAAATACAGTGACTTCAGACCTGCGTGTGTCACACAGCCTGGATGAGGTCAAAGCACATGTGGCACCCAACTCAAAGTCAGAGGGTGAAATTTCCTCTGTGGCTGGTGGTGGTGTAGGTGGGAATGAGTCACTTTTCACCTCAGTGTCTCACACTCCTTGTGAAGGCAACAAGAAGAAAGGCCATGAGCACACCTCCCGCACTCATGAGCCTT
Source organism: Helostoma temminkii (assembly GCA_900302695.1). NCBI lineage: Eukaryota > Metazoa > Chordata > Actinopteri > Anabantiformes > Helostomatidae > Helostoma > Helostoma temminkii. Next base: position 128,135 of record OMLM01020258.1, on the reverse strand, counting down.
CTCCTCCCTCCTTTGCCACCCAGTCAGAGATTCACGCTGTGCAGTTATCATACCTATATCTGGGAGCCATGAAGACCCTCAGTGCCCTGCTTAGCTGCAGCAAATATGCTGAGCTGCTTCTTATACCAAAGGTACTGCAGTTTGCTGGGTTTTCTCATGCAATCACAATTGAAACATTTATGTGTTGTTAACATGATAAATTCTTCAAGGGTGAGACATTTGGGGAAATCTGCTAATTTGCTCTGATGCTCAAAGTTACATGAAATATTAATGAAAGTCATGTGCAACTCTAAAGCTCACTTGTTAACATGGATATAATGTTAATTAGTGATCTTTAGAGGTGCTGGTACATTCTTAAAACTAGCTGTTTACTTATATTTAAGTGCTTCATTCTGAGCTAACCTTTTAGTAGTGGGCACACACATGGCACTGAACTTATATATAATATAATATGATTATCTGCAACTAAACAAAGAACAAACATGCCCTGTTTTATGAATATGAAAATTGTAAAAAAGTAGAGCGTGTGTGAATCTATGCTCACAGATTGGCTGGCGTGAGTAAAGAGTAAATTGTGATACACTAACACCAACTTGTTCTGTGCTCTGACATCAAGGTGTTGCCAGAAGCAGCTCTCAGTGGGCACAATGCTGATTTAAATACCAGCACCACTGGAAGCACAGTTGCCACCTCACCAGTATGCCAGGAGGAGGTGGAGATGCGTGCCGCTCTGCAGTTTCTCATGCGCCATATGGTAAAAAGGGCAGTGATGCGCTCACCCATAAAGCGTGCCTTGGGCCTGGCAGACCTGGAGAGGGCACAGGCCATGATCTACAAGCTAGTTGTGAATGGACTGTTGGAGGAGTCCAATGGGGGAAAAGTCAAGCCTGGTAAGAATGTAACAGATTTAACATGTTTTGTATTAGGGCTCCTGACGACATAGTTTATTACTTGGACATTTAAGTAATGATTCTACTATCATTTATTCTATATCTGTATCTATATCTATACCTATATCTTTATCTTTATTATGTTGCACAGGAGTGAGAAGTGAACCAGAGGGCGAAGGAGAAGGTACAGAGGGTGAGCAGATGGCACAAACTCCAGTCACCACCAGTCCCTCTGCCTCCAGCACCACCTCCTTCATGAGCTCGTCACTAGAGGACACCACCACTGCTACCACACCTGTTACAGACACAGAGACTGTCCCTGCCTCAGAGTCTCCTGGGGTCATGCCTCTCAGCCTCCTCAGGTTAAAACAGATTGCCGCACATATTGTCAGTCAGCTAGTGTTAATTATTAGCCTTGTTTTCCATGTACAGTATCATTAAATAAGAGTTTATTATTTACAAGCTTCTCTGTCTTAAAACAGGCAAATGTTCTCTAGCTACCCAACCACTACCATGGTTCCAACCCGTCGAGCTCAGACTCCTCCAGTGTCATCTCTGCCAACCTCTCCGTCAGATGAAGTTGGCCGCCGGCAGAGTCTCACCTCCCCAGACTCCCAGCCCACCAGACCACAAAACAGAACAGGTACCTGTGAGTATGCCAGATTGATTTGTATATGTACATGTATACATGACAAGAGTATATTACAGTGTGTTTGCATAGCAGCTGCAAATGCTCGTACAGCCCGTATCTCCACATTCAAACATACACCCCACATTTCATAATGATTTCACTAATTGTTGTTGTTTATTGTAGCTCTGTCAGACCCCAGCAGCCGGCTGTCAACATCACCCCCACCTCCTGCCATTGCTGTGCCCTTGCTGGAGATGGGCTTCTCCCTGCGCCAGATCACCAAAGCTATGGAGGCTACTGGTCAGTCTCTCAAAATTATCTGCATTTGTTCAAGCTGAGTTCTTGTTCTAATCCGTACAAGTGGAGGTGAGGACAAACCTAAAGACTAGCTAAGAGTTCCAAAGACCACACAATTCAGACTTAAAGACCACAGATCACAGAATCCTAGTTTTTGACAATCTAGAAGCAGCACACACCTGACAACTGAGTATAGTCTGGGCAACACACTGAATGACTGATCACATAGCGACTGGAAGTCGCAGTAGCCAGTACTTCAAATCCCACACGAACAAGAAAGTCTTGCATGTTCTTTTGTCAAAATATGGATATCAACTGGCAGCGTGTACTTTTCATAAACACTGGAATTTACCCTCTTGGCACTTGACCTGCTAATTAACTTTCATCTGGCAACAGTAACAATTAGTGTAGCTGAAATGAAAAGCTGCCAATGTTACCTGAATAATTTCTGCACTGACCTTTGCAAATAAATACTGTCAGAACTTAGAATCACTTACAGAAATGCAATTGATTGAGAAATGCAAGGTGACAAGTCTGTATTCCTTCATTTAGCACAGATTAACATTGCTAATGCACTTTCAAGTTAGGTGAAGTTTGCAAACAGGTGTAAGACGATATATAATTAATCCCTGCAATCAACCCGAAGACACTGTGAACACTTAAAGATTGTTTATGATTTAATATTGTCATGTCACACACCCCTAAATAAGGTTATTATCATTGTGTGATAATATGAAGGACTCTGATGTGTATTCCTACTATCCCCAGGTGCTCGAGGAGAGGCAGATGCTCAGAACATCACAGTGTTGGCTATGTGGATGATTGAACATCCAGGTACAGAGGATGATCATGATGAGCCTAATACTAGAGGCAGCAGTGTCAGGGGTGATGGATCTGACTCTTCCTGTCCTGGTGCAACTGCCTCTGCTGGAGGCAAATCTTTAGACAGAAGCTCATATTTGTGCTCACCTGGAGACATAGCCAGTGCAGATGCTCCAGAACTGGAGGAAGGCTTCAGTGAGAGGTAGGATGTGTAACATGGGCTGTCCATAATAATTTAAAATATAAAAATACTATGAAAACTTGATTGACATAATTTACACATATTACACAGGGGAAAAGCACCGAGTAATAATTAAATTGTTTATATCATATGTTGACTACTTATTCACCATGTTGATATTAATAAAATCTGCATCTAAAAAGAAATCCATTTGTGTAATTTGTAGTCCTGAATCTCTGGAGCAAGACAATGCCTCAGCCTCCAATGGTGCTCCTCTCAGAGGACGCTCTGCTGTCGGTAGAAAGCATCGATTTGACCTGGCTGCACGGACACTGTTAGCCCGAGCAGGTGAGAATTTTTCACATATTTGATCTTTCTCATCTTGGTGCTAAACAATATGCAGATTTACCTCCCACTTCCTCTCCCCATATTAAACTTTGCTTTCCTGTTAAGCTGGACTGTACCGTTCAGTTCAGGCTCACCACAGCCAATCACGTCGGGAGGTCTCATCCCTTCAACAGCAACAAGACCCGGGTGCCCTTTATGACTTCAACTTAGATGAAGAGCTGGAGATGGACCTGGACGAGGAGACAATGGAGGCCATGTTCGGGCAGGACCTTGCCAGTGACACGGACATTCTGGGAATGTGGATCCCGGAGGTACTGGACTGGCCAACATGGGTGTGTGTGACTTTATGCTATGGTCAGAGGGCTGCCATCACCATTCTACTCTTCATCTGCAATACATCACTTCACTCACAGTACATTCATATGTGAATGAATTGCCAGCTTTATTATAAGGCATTCTCTTTCATTCATTCATGCATTACCTGAAAGTGCACTTACTCTGTCGTGAATGAAAGACTTAACATTTTAATAAAGCCATAATTATTTTGAATGTTAACAATTTGCTGTTGCATCTAATACATTAATGCAAATCTATCATTGATATGTATTTCTAACATTATGCATTGCCTGAATGCTCTACTAGTTTTCCGAAGCCTAACATCTTTCTTATGTGTGCGTTGTGTAAATACACGTTTTGTTTTCATGAATAACAAAGAGTTGTCTGTGTGTTTCTCTGCATCGCCTTGCAGCATGTATGTGAGACGGACGATCGAGATGAAGTGGTGGTGTGCGAGTTGTGTGAGGCCAATGTGGCCAACTTCAATCAACATATGAAGAGGAGTCACCCCGGCTGCGGCCGCAGTGCTAACCGGCAAGGCTACCGCAGTAATGGCTCATATGTAGATGGCTGGTTTGGAGGAGAATGTGGCAGTGGAAATCCTTACTACCTGCTGTGTGGTGGATGCAGGGAGAAGTATTTAGCCATCAAAAGCAAAGCAAAAGTCCCTATTGTGGAGAGGTATGCACAATGATGTAGATGTTTGTTATAGACAATATACAGTAGATGTAAATGTTTTTTGTGACATTTTAGGAGAGAGGATTGTCAATTATCATGTTTGCCAATTTAAACTTTGATGATTGTTAAATTTGTTTAAGAAGACAAAGAAGTACAGTCAAAATGTTTTACACTTTTATAAGAGTAACATTTTGGACCAATGTTATGAGTTTAAATTGCATACAAAATGGCCAAAAATGTTTTTGACACCTTCTCTGTTTGTGTCATGTTAATACTATTAACTAGCACTATTCTGTATTAACTTATTATCTAAAGAAAGTAAAACAACAAACGATCATGCTATAATATGGTTTATATGCAGATATAAGGGACAAGCTCCTGACCTCCTGGGAAAGCAGGACAGTGTCTATGAAGGTAATGCTTGATGATTTGAAAATGAGAAAATGTCATTTACTTTGCATTTTCATATAGATATGTTTATTTTTTGGTCTTTGCTTGATCCTTCCCTCTGCAGAGGACTGGGATATGCTTGATGTTGATGAAGATGAGAAGTTGACCGGTGAAGAAGAGTTTGAGCTTTTGGCTGGCCCATTAGGTTTGAGTGAGCGCAGGATTGTCCCTGAAGCTGTCCAGTTCCCTGATAGCGACCCACTGGGAGCTTCCGTTGCCATGGTGACAGCAACCAACAGTATGGAGGAGACCCTGCTGCAGATAGGTGACGTGGAGAATCTCTAAGATCGTTACTTCTGTGTGACAGCAGCATTTGTAATGAATTGATGTTCATAATTTCTTTGCTGTATCTATCTGCTAGTCAAGTTGAAGTAACGCCATTGTTCCTGCCTTTTACCCTGTAATTTACTGTAAATGTTGTGTGTATAGGCTGTCAGACTTCAGTGGATAAGAGCTCTTCGGGCAGGGTCACCCTTGGGGAACAAGCAGCAGCCCTGCAGAACCCTCATGACCGAGTAATGGCATTAAGGAGGGTTACGGCTGCAGCCCAGGTGCTACTGGCTAGGACTATGGTGATGAGAGCACTGTCCCTGCTTTCTGTCAGGTAGTATTCACCTACACAAAAACATTATTTCACCCTCCTGCTATATGAATTAAATATTGTTATGTCTTCTTTGACATAAACAGTAAAAATAAATGTTCGTGCAATAACGTTCCTTGTCACTGCAGGTATATTGGGATCGTATGTATCATAGGGAATTTATGATAATTGGATAGTTGAATGGATGGAGGGTATCACTGGTCTAAACAATGTTGAACAACAGCTATGGCTAATTAGGTAGAGCCAGTCTCTTTTAATGGTAACGATGTCAGCTCTCTGACTGGACTGTATGTTAAAGTGTCTTCACACTGCAAGTGAAGTTGTTTGTGGTTCCTCGCTGGTATCAATATATTTGGTACCTCTCCGATACCCCTTTACGGCAAGCTGTATCAGGCAGCACAGAACAGATGAGATGAACAGGAAGTAAAGGCACACAACTGATAGCACAAAGCGAGAGTTTTTCTTCTGACATTGTGTTTCAAACATGCAAACTAATTCTAAGAATTAATATATTTCAACAGGGGCAAATATTACATTCATTTATGTTTTTTAACATATCCTCCATGGTAAAAAGCACAAATATTCACAGAGAATATCAAAATCTATATGTTGGCAAAAAGCCAGGCGCACTATGCTCCTCTTCTACTCGCTGTCAGTGGAGAATGCTGCTTTTGAGAAGACAGACTAAACACACCTCAAAGGAAAACTATATAGCATCAGCATCAAACTGGAAGGCTTTGCAATTATCTGTATTTGGCAGAAATGTAAGTGTAGATCGTTTAAATTAACCATGTATGCCCTCACATATGTTAAAATATTTTTAAATAAGTTAATGTAAACCAATAATTTAAGGTTATATTTGGCTCTTCCTCCATAGAGTGGCCTGTCATTATCAGTGTAAATGAAAGCTAATTGCCAACCATAGCACCTTTTGTCAGAAAAACATCAAGTTATTCTGCATTTTTTTTAAAGCTGTACACTTTAGTCTCCAGAGAAAAGTAAAAGAGAAACCAGTGGGCACAGAGACTCAACTGGCCTCTTGGAAAGAGTTGCCAAGAAAAAACGACTAATGCTGGCTATTCAGAAGAAAAGGCTACAGTGGGCCAAGATGCACAAAAAGTTGACTTCAGATGACAAGTCTTGTGGACATTTGCTACATTACACTTTCTTATCAATTTGATGTTATAAAATCTGCTCTTCCTTTAAAAACTTTCAAAGACATTTTTCAAGTGACCCCAAACTTTTGAAAGGTCATGTAAATGCAGTGTGTTAACCTTTTACTTGAGCCATGTAACATATGGTATGAGATGATAGATTTGTTAGATTTATGACAGTTTTAGTACATAATGACTGTAATTCACAAAAATGAAGACAACAGTCATGACACTTTGGAGGGACATCAAAACAAAATTCAGTATATGTATTTCAACATACTGATGTCTTGGATTATAATTCATTACTTTTTTCCTCCTCTCTTTTCCACCCTGCCACCCATTCTTTCCTCCCACATAGTGGCTCTAGCTGCAGCCTTGCAGCAGGTCTAGAGTCTCTTGGTTTGACTGACATCAGAACTCTGGTTAGGCTAATGTGCCTGGCAGCAGCGGGCCGAGCTGGACTTTCCACCAGTCCTACAACAAGTTCTGGCCATGCTGAAAGGCCCCGTGGGGCCACCAAAGCAAGCAAACCCATATCCTGTCTGGCTTATCTCAGCACAGCAGTGGGCTGCCTGGCCTCCAACAGTCCCAGTGCTGCCAAGCTGCTGGTGCAGCTCTGTACTCAGGTATGCAACATGCCTTATCAGCCTACCACCAGCCTACATTTTATTCCATGTAATGGCTTTGTTGTGCTCAATTCTGAGATCTGATGTTCAGTTTAACAGCTCTTGGGAAAAGGTTATTAGGGAATGATGTAATGACAGCTGATCACGCATTAATGTTGTGTTTATAATGTCAACAGTTACTATAAAGCTCATCAGTCATAGCAAGAGAAATAGACTTTGTAGCCTGTTAATTGCTGTTAGAATTTAAGCTTTGACTCATAATGATGGTCTTTTCTTTCTTTTCCAGAACCTGATCTCAGCTGCTACAGGCATGAACCTGACCACAGTCGATGACCCCATCCAGAGGAAGTTCCTGCCCAGCTTTCTGCGTGGAGTGACTGAGGAGAACAAGCTCATCACCTCTCCAAATTTTGTGGTCACACAGGCTTTGGTGGCATTGCTGGCAGATAAAGGAGCCAGACTCAGACCTGCTTATGACAAGGCTGACATGGAGAAAAGAGGTTTGTAGATTTCAACAGCTGAAGATGGCTATGAGTTAATGTTCCTTGTTATCAAATCTGTTTGTCATTGGCTCATTGTCATATGTAATGATCAAAATATTTCATGAAGGTAGTTTTTGTGTTGGTGCTGTAGTGTGACACTGTTTGAGTATGCTGCTTCTTTTTTCATTGTACTTGTATTTTTCTAAATTTGAAAATTATATTTAATTGAATATTTAATTTATTAAGGTAATTGAGTAAGAATCTTTTTCTTCGTAATTTTTGTTCTTATTCGATTAGCTTATCTTGTATAATGCATTTAACGCGTACTAAATGTACTGGAAGTCTTTTCTGATACATTGTTGTATTAATAATCTCTTAAACATAACTGTATTTGGGTAATTTATGCAGCAAATTCATAAGAAATGTATTATCATACACATAAGGCTCCTGTCTGTGCTGGCTTTACAAGGCGCTATGTTGGAGCTATGTTCACTTGGGGTCACCCTTTGGTTTTTCTGTGCTTTTGTATTTTTATCTTTCTTTTTTATTTGTGTTCCTTCTCTAACTCACCGGGCTACCTTGTCACCTGTGTTCCATGTCGAGCAGGTCTAATTGCGCATTTGTATGCCCATCCTTCCCATAATCCTTCCGCTGTAGGGCCTCTGGAGCTGGCCAACGCTCTGGCGGCCTGCTGTCTGTCCTCAAGACTTTCCTCACAGCACCGCCAGTGGGCTGCTCAACAGCTGGTCCGCACACTGGCCGCCCATGACCGTGACAACAACCAGAGCCGGCCGCAGACCTTTGCCGACATGGCAGGGGACCTGCGAAAGTGCTCCTTCATAAAGTTAGAGGCTCATCAGAGCAGGGTAGGCAGGTTTTCTTCTGTTTGTAGCTCTCAGTTGTTTTGAAACTCTATAAAATATTTAATATACCTTTTTTTATGTGATAACCTGTTTGATTATAAATGTTTTTCTCTTTGATTCAGGTCATCACATGCAGTTGGTGCAGTAAGAAAGGTCTGTTAGCCACTAGTGGCAATGATGGGACAGTCAGGGTGTGGAATGTAACAAAGAGCCAGTACACCCTCCAGCAGACCTGCGTCTTCAATAAAGAGTAAGGCCTGAGGACAATGCATGTGTTCTATATACAAAAACATGTGGAAAATCTTTTTTATATTGTTCATCCTTTAAGTTTAAATTAGAATTACAAAGAAATCTACTACTACAAAAGTTACTGTGTTCTTAATGATGTTAATTATGCCTCTGTGTAGAAGAACACAATTTTATGGTGAAATGAGTTAATTTCAGTGGAATCAATACAGTCAGTAGGATTACCTATTAGGGTGGTGGATTCTAGCATGTGAGAGTCACTGTTTTGATGTTCCTGCCTGCAAAATCTTGTTAACCTTAAGCAGTACTATAACTTTGCATAATGTTTCCTTTTTTTTTTTCATATCATCAGTGATGGCTCTTCAGAAGAAGGCATGTCAGGTTTGGGATCTCCCAGTGATCCTTGCTTGTCTCCACTGGCCTGGAGTGTCACTGGAAAATATTTGGCCTCTGCCATGGAGAAAATGGTCAACATCTGGCAAGTTAATGGTAAAACTATTTTCAAAGATCTTCTACTTTCATTCATCTTCATTCTGTCTTTATTTTATTACAGAGTATGCTGACGATGCATCCAGATGAGTTGTTTTGAAAACTCTATACCAGTATAAAATGTATTTTGTGGCCCAGCTTGTGTGTGTGTGTGTGTGGTCTGCAGAACACAAATGAGATGGTATTAAGATTTTATAGCTCCCATTAAAAATAAATTTGCCTGGGGAGTGTATGTGTTCCAGTCATCATTTCCTTCCTCTCAACACACACCCTAAAGCATGCACCATCTGTCCTTGGCTGCTTTCAATCGCCTCTAGGTTTAAAGGCTACAATCACATTCTTATTTTCTTTCGTGAGTTCCTTTTCTTTGGTACCATTTAAATATGGTGTCTTTATTACACAAGCAAATTAAATCCACAGTATGCATTACCACATTTATGCGTGCAGTTTGTTCAACCCACAGTCCATTTTGCCTCTTTAGGGCTGTTTTTAATGTATACAATGAAAACATCTGTCAGTGGTACACCAACTGAGATCCTTTTCTTCTCCCTTCTAAGGTGGTAAGGGACTTCTGGATGTGCAGCCTCACTGGGTGTCAGCTTTGGCTTGGCCTGAAGAAGAGGCAGAGTCCCTGTGGTGCGGGGAACCCAAGGATATGCTGCTGGTGGGACGAATGGATGGATCCCTGGGCCTCATTGAAGTTGCGGATACTGGCAGTATGCATCGCACCGAGCTGGAGCATTGCTACAGAAAAGATGGTATTGTCTTAATTATTTCCATATGATTAGATAATTATTTTTTTCTCATTGATACAACCTAGTTTGTAAGTAGTTTTGGGGTTTTTGATCATTATGCACCTGTCTGCTAAACTGAAGTGTTATCCTCTTTCAGTGGCAGTGATGCACATTGCCTGGTACAGTGAAGACAAGTCTTTTGCTGTGGGCTATGCAGATGGCAAGCTGCTGATTGGATCCAAAGAGCCCTTAGAAAAGGAAGCCATTGTGGTCATTGATGCACACAAGGTGAAGCAGAACCAAAAAAACTGTTTTAATCTGTTCCTTGAATGAAAGTGTTTACTGTTGTAGATAAACAAGGAATATTAGAGATTTATAGTCAAAGGTAATTTCATCATATGTTTTTTTTCTAGGAGTCTGTCATCAGTATGAAGTGGAGTCCTAATGGTCAGATCTTGTTGACCTGTGCCAAAGAGGAGATGGTGAAGCTGTGGGCGAGCCAGGACTCTTGTTCTGGCTGGCACTGCCTGCAGAGTCTCAGACACCCCTCCCCGGTTAATGGTGTGGCATGGTGCAGCCTGCCTGGACGAGGACCCAAGCCCCAAAGCATGTTTGCCGTGTATGTTGTTCTACAATACTAGTGGTGGACTGTGGTTTCTCGTTTCCCAAATGTCCCCCTAGTAGCTTTTATTCTAAATGTTTACTTTTCCCTCAGGTTTTCTGTTGCAGATAATATTAAAATATGTATTAAACTCATAGACAACTGTGTGATCATTGACAGTACTGTGCACACAGATAAATCTGGAAAAGGGAAATTCATCTGAAGGATGTTGCTCTCTATTATGAAAATAATTTATCATATAAATCACATTTGTACACGTAAGCCCCCAGTACTTGAGATGTTAAGCCACTGTTGGCATCAGTTTACCATAACTAAACAGATGTTTTACTTTCTGGGCACACTAAGTGTTGCCCATATATTTTCATAAGAGGACATTGCCCCAAAATAATAATACAGTTCACTTTTTTATCAGAAGTTTAATCTTCTGCAATCTCAGAGAAACATTTGTAACACAATACTAGTATTTCTTCTGGTTTGGCAAGCATTAACCAGTTGCTATGTTTTTCAGATGCTGCCAGAATGGTTTGGTCTCAGTCTGGACTGTTCCTCAAGATATTTCCAGCTTCCCAGAATCCTGTTACTCTGACTCAGAGGGATGGTGGGAGAATGAAGCCAAACCTAAATATGTGGTACCTTTTTCATTTCATAAATCATTACTCTCATTTCATAAGACCAATTGCGATATGCATTGGCAAAGTGTGACACCATTTTTCTTCCCAGATGCCATAATTTAAATTTAAAGTCAATAATGGCACTTTTACTCTGGGTGATTTTTATTTTTAACTTTGTGGCAATTTGATGTATTTCATGCCACTTTTAGAAAATTCTGACTATAAATGCAAGTAGCACATTTTTGGCTGGTTCACACATAAGTTGATACTTTTCACATAGAAGCTATCACTGTGGTTGTATTGCAGTCTTCTCGTTGGACAAAAGATGGAGCAACATGTGTTTTCCAGCTGAAGGGCCACATCACTCCAGTAAAAACACTGGCCTTCAGCCCCGATGGTCTGGCCTTGGCATCTGGAGGAGTGGGGGGCCTCATGAACATCTGGTCCCTGCGGGTAAGAAATCCCACACACAGTTGGAGCTGAATACACTCACACAGGTTAACATGTAAATACTAAAAGTATATTCACATATATACACACATGTATGTATGAAAGTATGAAAGGTCATGTTTGTGTTTGTCTGTGTCCAACAGGATGGGTCTGTGCTCCAAACAGTAGTAGCTGGTTCAGGGGCAGTCCAGAATATTGTCTGGATCCCAGATGTTGGTGTTGCTGCCTGCTCCAACAGGTCAAAGGTAAGATCATCTGATTTTAATTTTTTCACAAAACATGTATTTATTTTCCTCTGCTTTTTCTGCTTCAACTGTGTGTTTCTGTGTCTGTGTGATTGTATGACTTAATTTCCAGGATGTACTAGTTGTGAATTGTTCCAAAGAGTTCACGGTATCCAACCATGTGCTGGCCACTTGCCGCACAGCACTGAAGAAACAGGGTGTAGTTGGCCTCAACATGGCACCCTGTATGAGAGCCTTCCTGGAGAGATTGCCTGTGATGTTGCAGGAGCAATACGCCTATGAGAAGGTACAGGGACATTTAATATTTTCTCCACTGAAATCCTCCTTTTTTTGCTTTATTATTCTTTGATATCAATACACTGGAACATTGTTGTTTTATTAGTTTTTTAATAATAATTCACCCTGAGATGTTTTTTTTAGTCTGTCACTGCTTGTTATCACTCAGCAGGAGTGAGGCAAGTTGTATAAAATGTAACAGTATAAATATTTTCAACATGCACATGTAGGGTCATGTTGGTGTGCCATGATTAAGGCCTACACATCCAGTTACAATCTAACAACTTTATGCCACTTTTCTGGGAGTTGCTGAATGGTATCCTATGGTATTGCCAAGCTGAAAAGACAGGAGTCAAGGTGACTTAAGAAAAAGATGGGGCAACAAAGGGCTTTGCAAAATCAAAAACAAACTCAAAGACATTAGTAGAGTGGGATGTTTGTTTTGAGTATATTTCCAGTCATGATGCTGATATCACCTTTTTTTTCTCCCCTTACCTTCTAGCCCCACGTTGTATGTGGGGAGCAGCTTGTCCACAGCCCCTACATGCAGTGCCTTGCCTCCCTAGCTGTGGGTCTCCACCTAGACCACCTCCTGTGTCGTCCTCCCGTGCCACCTCACCTGCGACAATGCCCACCAGAGGTTGGAACCACCACCTGGAGTGCCAGTGAGTGGGCCTGGTTGGACTGCTACTCTACCACAGTCAAGACAGCAGAGGCTCTTGCTCGAGGTGCCAACTTCCCTGAGTCTTTCTCTGTGCCTGACCTGGAGCCTGTGCCTAAAGATGAAATGGCTCTGCTCATGGTGAGGGCTGCTTGTGTTTGTACAGTTGTAGTAACCTTTGGAAGTATCATTTGCCATATAATTAAACCCAATGTGACACATAATAACTGTCTTTACACCCTGTTTATCCAGGACAACAGTAAATGGATGTCTGGTATGGATGAACAGATCATGTCCTGGGCCACCTCAAGACCAGAGGTAATTTAGATAGATACCTAGATTAACTGTAATAGATGGTTTGTCTGTGTTTATTCTTTTCAGATTTTGATAATTATAGCTTTAAAACACATGATGCTTTGTGTGTGCGTGCATCCATGCATGTGTGTGTTGGGTGTTTGCAGGACTGGCACCTTGGAGGGAAGTGTGATGTGTATTTGTGGGGTGCAGGGCGACATGGTCAGCTGGCAGAGGCCGGCAGAAACATCCTGGTGCCAACCACTGCCCCATCCTTCTCTCAGGCACAACAGGTACAGGAGCAACTGTCCATGCGTTTGTATACTTCATTAACAAAATGTCAACCTATTGCCTTTTATTATATTCAGTTACAGCATGTGAAAGTAAAGGATACATGCATGTATTTTTTTAGACTTGATTGGAAATCAAAGTATGTTTATTTCTTGTTACACTATAAAGATACAATAAAACCACTGGCTATGTATATATATATATATACACACACATACACACACACTTTTAGGAGGCAGGTAGAAAAAATACAATATGGGGTTATGTCATAAAAATAAAAACACGAGACAAAACTCAGTATATGTTTGCCTATTCTACTTTAAATAGTTGCTCTAGGTTTGTGAATTCCCCCAATATAAAATTAATATAATACTAAATACCTGTAGTACCAGTTTAACTTAATAAATGTTTTAGTTTTAACTTAACCGTTTTAATGTTGAAAACAGCTGGGATCATCTGGTAGATGAGGCCAAAATCAGGTTTTCATAGTGAAGATTTCTTTTTTCTCTCTTCTTAAAAAAACCTCACACTTGATTGTTGTCCTGTTGACTTCAACACCTGATTCTAATTTCTCCTTCAAATAAGCTGATAATCTGTAGATTTACATATCTCTACTCAGAAATTTGCAAGATTAGATTGTGGCTGAAATAATCAGCAAGTGTATTTTTTTACAATCTAATTTGTTTAACTTGGTTTTCTTTATCTAATTTTGAAAAATTAGATCACATTTTTGTGGAAATAGAAAAAATTCTAAAGGGTTCATAAACTATCAAGTACCACTGTCTTTGTCTCTATTTGGTTATTCATCAACTTGTGACTGTCTTTACTCGTCCAGGTCGTCTGTGGTCAGAACTGCACCTTTGTGATCCAACCTAACGGGACAGTATTGGCCTGTGGAGAGGGCAGCTACGGCCGTCTGGGTCAAGGCAACTCAGATGACCTGCATGTGCTCACTGTCATCTCTGCTCTTCAAGGTGATACCACACATTAGAATAGATTTATTGTTTTTATTATTATGTCTGTGTCTATGAAGTAACTGATTTGCTATTGTTTGTGTTGGAGAGTGAGGCAAGCTGGCATATATTCTCAGATTCCAGTGGTGCTAGGATATGTTTCGTGTTGGATGGCATTATATTAAAAACAAATTGTTTATAATCCGTTATCAAATTGTTGTTGAATGTATTAGATATTTAGTCGATTAATTCAATTGATTTAGTCTCCAAGATGTGCAGTCAGATTCTATTAGCTGACTTCTTAAAGTTGCTGCACAAAAAATAAATTACAATAAAATAGCAAATGATCCTTCCAATGGGATGAACCGATGAGAAGACAAATGTAAGACGTGGGTATTATGTCATTGCATTTAGAGCCTCATACTACAGCAACTGTATCTGTTAGTTTGACTCTAAAAATCCTGTTTTCCCTCATTTCCTCAGGATTTGTTGTGACTCAGCTAGTGACTTCCTGTGGCAGTGATGGTCACTCCATGGCTCTCACTGAGAGTGGCGAGGTGTTCAGCTGGGGGGATGGGGACTATGGTAAGTTGGGCCATGGGAACAGTGACCGACAACGCCGACCCAGACAGATTGAAGCTCTGCAAGGAGAGGAAGTGGTGCAGGTTAGTCTGTGCAGCAAAAAGACAAGAAATAGTTTTGCTTTGTCTTTCTGCATATGTGTTGGCCTTTGCTAGAAGTTTTACATTTCTTATTTATTTTGTGTGAGCATTTTCTTTTTGTCTTAACCAGATGTCCTGTGGGTTCAAACATTCGTCGGTGGTCACAGCTGATGGGAAGCTTTTCACATTTGGTAATGGTGATTATGGCCGACTTGGCCTGGGAAACACCTCGAACAAGAAGCTACCAGAGAAGGTCACTGCTCTGGAGGGCTACCAAGTCGGACAGGTAGGACAGGATAACATACTGTATTGTAAGCACATACTGATAAAAACCAAAATGCATACATTTAACTATTTGTGTAGCAACACAAAATAACAAGGAAAGTACTGTGTAATTCAGCATTGTTGTTTTTTTGTAGAAGTTTGATAAGCCTGAATATTTAAATCTCAGAGTTGATGTGCATGTGCTTCCTCCTCAGGTGGCTTGTGGTTTGAACCACACTTTGGTTGTCTCTGCTGATGGAATGACAGTTTGGGCTTTTGGTGATGGAGACTATGGAAAACTGGGACTGGGCAATTCCACAGCCAAGTCTTCACCTCAGGTACACACTGTGGAGCTGTGAGCCACACTGCTTCATTTAAACAGTAAAACATTAAATTACAATTTTAACAGCACGTGGTTTTTGAGTGATTGTAATGTACACATACATTTATTTTGAATTCTTTAGAAAGTGGACGTCCTGTGTGGAATTGGCATCAAAAAAATGGCCTGTGGAACACAGTTCTCTGTGGCTTTAACCAAAGATGGCAAAGTTTTTACATTCGGCCAAGGTATGCTATGTT
>OMLM01020258.1:60315-108085 GCA_900302695.1 Helostoma temminkii | reverse complement strand
GACCTCCTCTATGTGCAGACTCTCAAAAGTATTCTTCACATTGAAGACAGCGGCATCACTGAGGATAATTTCCATGAGGTGTGAAATGATTGTTAGATTATAACTTATATATATATATGACATTATTTATCAGTTTAAATTTATATATATATGTCTCTGTAAGCTGACTTATACCAGTTTTACATGTGTCTACAACCGTTGAAATTTACAGGGGTGAATGTACAATTTGTCTTTGACTTCCTCAGATTGGAAACTTTTATTGGTTATAAAAAGTGAATAAGCTCCATTAGTGGTAAATACCAGTTCCACCACCCATCTATATTCACACTGCTTATCAGAAATACATTACACTGTGTTTTGACTTAAACACTGGTTGCAGCAGCATAATAAAGAATATTCAGAGTTAGCATTAACGTCTTAGTAACTAAAGACTCACAGAAAGACTGATGGTTATTTATGCGTCATGTTTACCTCTTCTCAGCTATGTGAATGTTTGATTCATCAAATTCACACGCATGCTGGTAAAAGCATAATCAGTGGCCAATACACTCCCTCTCAAGACTGTTTTTATTCCCACAGCCATACTTAACTGTCACAAACCAAAACAAACTTCAAATGATGTCAAATACCATGAGCACACCCACTGTGAGCTAACAGAAGCCAACAGTGAGCAAGATGTGATTTACCACAGGTGAAGCCTATTTACAGCTGGCAGAGTTGAGCATTAATGAGTCGAACATTGGTCCAAATCTGTGTTTACACTCTATACTCCAAACCAGCTGAGAAAGCAGAGACTAATGGGGCTGTACCTGATTTTAAGTATTGTTTGAGGCCTGCTGGGGTTAAGCTTTTTAAACATCATCACACAGCCAATGCTGCTTTGCTTTCCCTTCTCTCCCTGGTAAACCCTGCCCCCTCTCCTAGTAACGATAAAACCTCACCATGTCTCTGGCTCCAGTCATTACTGATACAACCACTCTGATACCGTGTCAGGCTACAGAAGGTACCCCACCCAAAACCTCCAGATAGGCTGGCTCCTAGCATATCCTGGAGACCCTCTTTTGGCCAAACAACCTCACACAAAAGTCCCATCTTACAGAAATGCCAGGGCCGCTGTTGATGCAGCATATCCTGCCCAGTGACTTGGCCCCACTCCCAGACTTGTAACGGAAAGAAGGGGGTTTGGAGACACAACACTTCCAAAGCCAGGTACACCAGCCAGGCCAAGGGAGCAGAGGAAGGGTCTGCTTCTGCTGTAGGGAGTTAAAGAAGGGAGTGTGGAAGAGAGAAAGAATCGCCTTGTTCGCCTTTTCTGCTTCTCAGTTGGCTTTACTTATAATTTTGCCAAACAAGTTGTCAAATATGTAAACATAAATCTTTGTTAGCACATTTATAAAACTACCAGATATCAAATCTGCTGTTCTGTCCTCTGGGTCAGGTTTATTGGACGCCTGTAACTCAGTGTTGTATGATCGTTTTTGTGCTTGTTTTTTAGATGATTCCTCTGGATTCCTTTGTCGGACAAAGTGCAGATGGTAAAATGGTGCCCATTATCCCGGGAGGAAACAGCATCCCTCTTACTTTCTCCAACAGGAAGGAATATGTAGAAAGGGCGATTGAGTACCGGCTGCATGAAATTGATCGACAGGTAATGCTATCCGAGTGCTGCAGATCGTGAGAGTGTCAGTAGAATAATGTGTTTCCTTTTGAAATGTTACACCTGTTATGTAAGATCAGTACGGATGAAGTGATATGATATGAACAAAGTTACACATTTTTGTTCTTCAGGCATCGCTGTAAGTAAAAATATTAACCTGTGGTTAAATATTCAGGATTAGGTAGATGGAAAGTAGTTAACTTACAGACACTTAACCGACTTAAAATCTTAGGCTGATGTTATAAGGTAACGTGTTATCGACCAAACCAGCCATGTGTTGGTCCATATCCCTGTATTTTCTGACTTCCCCAGCTGGTGTCAGCCTCTCAGTCTCAGTCTCGGTCTCCAGTTTCCAGTTGCAAATTAAAATGTTTTAAAGGATGAAAATGTATTTAATTTAATTTTTCACCTGTGCTGTAAAATTACTGAACTCTTAACAGTATTGTTCTTTTTTTCTTTTCTTTTTTTGCTTTAAAATTTAGAAAGAGAGCGAACAGTATTTAAATAGTGTCCATTGTAACATCACACTCATAACCTCAAACTTTAAACTCTGGATACAGAGACCATGCTTGTTAATAAACCAGTGCAGATATTTCAGAAACAGAAGACAGATAAATATAAATTGGAAAAAATTGCAGTTTGGCTGATCCGACCCTTTAACCAGAGGTGTGAAGGAAGCACGTTGCTTCAACCCTCTCCTGTGTGTCGTCTTGTCAGGTGGCGGCGGTGCGTGAAGGCATGTCCTGGATTGTGCCAGTTCCGCTGCTGTCGCTCCTGACAGCCAAACAGCTGGAGCAGATGGTTTGCGGCATGCCGGAGATCTGCTGTGACGTGCTGAAGAAGGTGGTGCGGTACAGAGAGGTGGACGAGCAGCACTCTCTGGTGCAGTGGTTCTGGCAGACTCTGGAGGAGTTCTCCAACGAAGAGCGAGTCCTCTTCATGCGCTTCGTTTCCGGACGCTCGAGGCTGCCTGCCAACACGGCCGACATCTCTCAGAGGTTTCAGATCATGAAAGTGGACAGGGTGAGTGAATAAGATGTAGCTCTTATACAATGGACATGAGCCTTCACCAGAATTATTTAGATTTTATTTTTTTTCACCTTAATTTAATTTAACGACAGGTACAGCTGGGCTCGTTTACATTTGCAGTCTTAGTAAATACCTAGCTAAATTGAAAAACTACGCTAACTGGTTTCTGAGTCAAGCTCTGTATGTGGGATACAGACATGAACTGGTGCTGGATCCTCTCTTCTAGCACTTTGAATAAATGCAGCTAATAACTAATAATAAATTGTGGTGACTTAATTGGTTGTAC
This sequence comes from Helostoma temminkii, assembly GCA_900302695.1. Taxonomy (NCBI): domain Eukaryota; kingdom Metazoa; phylum Chordata; class Actinopteri; order Anabantiformes; family Helostomatidae; genus Helostoma; species Helostoma temminkii. The sequence continues at coordinate 105,113 of OMLM01020258.1, read as the reverse complement.
TTCTCATTTGTGCAGCTATTTATGCAGGATGAGATTATACAATATGATGTAGATAAGCAGTTGTTCACATTCTATGACTTTGTGTCCTTCACAGCCGTATGACAGCCTGCCCACCTCTCAGACCTGTTTCTTCCAGCTGCGTCTGCCTCCATACTCAAGCCAGGCCGTCATGGCTGAAAGATTGCGCTATGCCATCAATAACTGCCGCTCCATTGACATGGACAACTACATGCTCTCCCGTAATGTGGACAACGCAGAGGGCTCGGATACGGACTACTGATGCAGGCACTTCCACGCGCACACAACAACTTTGAGTCCTAGGAATGACCAGGCTTAGACTGTCTTCTATCTGAACACCTCACAAAGATGAATCGTCATCATTGCACCAGTTGTAACTAACTGAGCAGATTGGCCACTTTTTACATCAGTTTTATGTACTTTAAACAGCAGTTAATTAGCAGTTTTTAATGACAGATCCACACAAGAAAGTGCATTTAGTGTTAATTTTTCCCCATTACTCCATATCCCATTTTCAGGGTTTCTGCATGGAGGTTATGTTTGTTTAAAAATGTGTATAGAATATTCAAGTGGTGGAGGGAAAAATATTGTACATTGTGTAAAATGCTTCATTATGAAAATGTTTTGCATAATATCCATATTTATTGTTTTCATTGCCCATGTCAAGGTTTCCACAGCATACAAAAAACAATAAATGCTGCATAACTGATTTGTTGTTCTGCTGCTGAGGTTTGTGGTTTGAAATAGGAAAAAAAAACATTTCATTTTTGAAATCAGACATCACATTTATTTCAGAAGTACAAAATATCACAAAGGCCATCTTTTAGGGCGAGTAAATATATTGTGTGGAAAAAAAAAACTATGCACTTGAAGCAAAACCTCTCTACATGTCTAAGCAGTGTGTTCATGCTGTCCGATCAAGACGCTGAGAGCTGTTGAAGGATAAGTCTAGATTGTTTTTACTCGGGCAGCTCATGTCCTCAGTCTGTCTAGGGTGTGTTCAGGTACAGTACTGAGTGTAGGTCACTTGGAGTTTTGTGTTTACCTGTCAGAAGTACCATTTTCATTACAAAGCCAATGTTTACTCTGAACAGTAGTTTAATTTTTAAATAAAATACTTTGACAGTGCCATCAAGAATTGCTGCGACAGAAGAACCAGCAATTATCCTATACACGACTGCAAGGACAAAATTGTGACAGCAGGTGGTTTTGCTTTCTGAATTTCTTCTGGGGTCCTCGTTTTGTTTAGTTTCATATCATTTCATAGTATTAAAATGAAAATGGGCACAGTCACCATTGGTGATCAAATACAAAGATCGACCACAACATTAAACCATGTACTGGTCAGCACTGGCACACTTACTGGCCTGCACCTACATGGTGGGTTGTGTATTTGAACATCTGTCGACCTTTTTTTCCATCCATTCTCTAAGCTACAATGTTAAAACCACCAGCTGGTTGTAACATTATGGCTGATAAATAAATTCACTATTGAAAGCCCTTAATTTTAACCACACCGTAATGAAAACCGAAAATAAAGCTAGGACGTGCCACCTTCCCCAGTCCTTGGGCATTATTCTCTGAATTAAACTGTTTGTTGAGAACTCGGAAAAATTACATTTAGTTTAAGAAGCTCAGTGAGAATTCTGTATAAACTAAACTGAATAATTATTAAAATGAATAATTTTAAGCAAATTACAACTACAAGCTTACTTTGGGTATATATACTTAATATTTTATCCAGGCCAAAATCTAAAACAAGGGGTTTAGTTTGATCTTTGAAACGTTGTGTTTTGTGAGGTGGTATCAGCATGAGGTAGAGAAATCACTAAAAACCTCAAGAGAAGTAGATCAAACAAGGTAACAGTCAAAGTATTCAGTTATGAAAACAAGAAGTCTCATTATACCTAATGTAATGTGCATTCACTCAGATCTATAAATACAGTCAGGTTTATGTTTTCAGAAAACCTTAAGCTCATGTATCTGAAAGTTGAGTCATGGCAACTGGACTTCTTTGTGTTAGGTCTAAACATTTCACTACTCATCCAAGTGGAGGACAGTAACCAACTCTCCTCAGACTGGTAAAGCTGCTTTTGAATAAGCGGTGAACAAAGTCCAGTTGCCACGACTCAACTTCCAGATAACCTCACCTGGATGACTGAGATCTTCAGACTCTAAGCTCATGATTCCTTCATTATTTGTTCATTCAGTCTTTTGTTAAGAAGATATATCTCAGTAACAGCCCCCCTCTGTTTTAACTGTTTCCAGTGCTTCAAAGTGTCCTAAAGAAAAGCTGTCATTGAACAACAGTCAAATCTGGGCTGGGTCATTTTAACCAAGAACCAGTTTTTGTCACATTCTGACACTTCTGTTCCTCCTGGACGTCCAGGCCTGTAGATAGTCGCCATTATTAGATTAAAATTAAGAAGACTTCGAAACATGCTTTTTATTTTTAAGGCCTTTCTTCGTCTTAGTATCTTCAGGCTCTGTGGACAGATGAGATCTTGTCTCACCCAGATGTGTCCCCAGGTCAGCCAGTGATACACCACAGCGCATTAACTGTCCTCCGCAGGCATCCACGACAACCAGCCTCCATCGCCCACAGTCCGGGGCTCAATGATGCTCTCCTTCGCCTGCAGGAGTCTTTCCAGACAAGGTGAGCTGATCTTGAAGGGCAGTGGCCCCTGGCTCAGATGAGTGTTGGCGCTAAAGCGGCGCCTGGGCCCCATGTGGGAGTCAGTGCTGGAAGAGACCGAGTTATCCTGTGTCACTTCCTGGCTGCAGCGAGTTGGCAGTGAGGAGGTGGACGCGTTGGGCTGGTAGAGTGTTGATTCGGGAGTTTTCAGGGAGCAGATGGGTGATGTGTGAAGCCATTTGAGATGAGTGGAAGAGTACGAGGCTGCTGGCTCAACCTCTGAGCAGTAGAGAGACGCTGGGGCGGATGGAGGAGAGGAGGCACTGCAATGATGCTGCTGGAAGGAAAAAAGGATTTTATTAACTTAGGTTCAGTGTTTCGCCACAATACATAATCTTATTGCCTCATTATTGTTCCCAAAATATTGCAGTTAAAGCCACACTGTCTTTTCTAATATATTTTTAGTTGCAATATGTCTCAAACATATCTTCATGTGGTGAAGAGATTACGCAGAGACTCACCGAACAACTTTGCAGAAGTTATTGTCTCCTACAGTTTTGGAGCGTTTAATCAATCAGAGACTTCAGGCTAGTTTCAGCTGCAGAGATGTGGTCACAGGCTAGCAAGCTGCTAGTTATCTGAGATGCCAATGTAGCTTTAATAGTTCTTCAATGTTATTTTGTCTCCTCTGTGTTCTTTTAGTTTTAGTAAAGTGTGTGAACATGAGCTCTAACTAATTAGTGTAGTATATGCACGGTGAGAAAGTGATAATACACACCAATACATACTAAAATGTTACATTTGAGTTAGTACACAAAGGAAATGGAGAAGCTGCTCAAGGCTTTAGAAGATTTAAAGTCCACCACAATGTTGGCTTATTGTGTGTCAGCAGAATATCCTAAAAACTGACACATGGACGAAGAACCACTGATTGGTTTCTGATGATGATCTGGGTGGCCAAGGAAATTTTAAGCCAAAACAGTCTGAAAATGGCAGAGAAGTCTGATTGTTTTTCAGATGTTTCTATATTGTAATTCTTACCTCCTCAGATACATTTACTTTGCCCATTTCCTAATATGGATTTATGCATCAGGGAGTACATGAGGTCGTTCTGGTTTTCCCCTCATTATTTGACCTCTAGTCTTATGAAACTGTGCCTGTTGCTTTTGGAAATCACCAATAAAAAAAAATAAAAATACACCAATACCTTCACTGTGTTCTCCCAGGATTCAGTTACATAATCTGATTCATAACTCTCCTTGCCACAAGAGCCACGTGACCAAGAATTCATCTGGTCTGGACAATAGCTCAACATTTATCTTTGTCGCAACAAATTTCTTTCATTTCATTCTTGAACCAACCCATTATTATGCAAATTACTTTATTCAAAGGAGTCAGACCTTTGTGAAAATATTTTAACTGTTGTGTGACCAACAGTCTAAAAGTTAAATATATTCTGTGGCAATCACTATCAGAACTATCAGAAAATATCCACATTTAAAGATCTCATATTATCAACACCCTTTTCCCTGGCATCCCCAGAATGTCTGTAAATTTTCATGCTAAAAAAACCTGCAGATCCTCGTTTCTTCCCTGCCTGAAATTTTGTACTCAAAACTTGTCTCTGGAACAACTGGCTTTGAGCTGAGCTCCCCCTTCGATGCAGGGAGACACCACGTGGGGATATGTTGAAGTCATAAAGACGAGATACAGATTCCGTCTACAAACTGTCAACAACACCAAAAACAGCATACGGATGGTGGTATACAACCAACTATGGCTACCCACCCCACTGAGGGGGGAAATCTTGAAAAGCAGAAGGCCTGCTGCTTAAAGGGGGCCTTTAAGAAGCTGGCCAATCTGTGAATTCTTCCTTAAAACGATGCAAGACCAGACCATCAGAATTGTTACATAACAAATTCATACATTTATTAATCCTCGTATCTGTATTATTTTAAAACATATTCACCTTTTGCTTCTTTGCTGGAACACTGTCTCCTGTCTGGTTCAGATTTGGCTTGATATGAGGGAACCAGCTCTGAAGCATTTCTTCCATTTTCAGTATAATACTGAAGAAGCGCCCGCTAGAAGACAGAGACAAACAATTATTTAGAGACAGAGAAAAATTTTAAATGTGCAATATTTTAGTTATACTGTAAGATTTTATGTTATTGGAACTTTAAAACCAAAACAATTTACTAAAGTTTGGCCACTTGACAGAAACTGACATAAAGTACCATCTTTTAAGCTGATGTGAACTAGTTTGTAAACCACCGCTATCATTCATTTGAGTGTCTGTGTTCACCTGATACATCTGTTTTTAGTGTCTACCAAAAATAACAGTGTTTGCAGTGAGAGTGAACCAAAACAGTGAAGCTGAGTCAGACACTAAACAATAAACTGTAATTCACTATAAAGCTGGAGATACAGCTGATAATTCTTTGTGTGTTCATCAATAACATGAAACAACAATAACATTGTGAAATATCACAAACGTGTTCATTATATTTCAGAAGCAGAGCAGACATTTTATCTAAATATACAGTGACCTTCAGTTCACATCTGTAGTCAAGTATATAGCAAGTACAACTGCAGTACGTGAAGTACAGTATAGTACCTGAATAAATGCATTCCACCACTGGGTGATGAATGAGCGATGTGCTGGTGACAAGACAACATCATTTGTTTCGTCAGACTTTAAAGCGAAGAGATATTTTTACAGCAGAGGGGTTTTCAGTTAAAGATTACAGAGTCAGAGTTGAGCCGCCCTGCAGCTCAGATGGCTTAGGGATGTCTCGCCAATGGCCATTACATAAGCCTTATAAAGCCTCTGCCAGCACATTCAGCACTCTGCCTTTATCTGATTGGTGGACAGTGTGAAATAACACAAAGACTGAATAAATAAAAAGGCTGTGAAGAGCCGAACTGCAGGCTGATCTGTGCGTATGTGGATTACTGTCCGTCTCTGTTGTGCTGTCTGAGCACACGTCCACATACAGGATTCGCATTATGACTGCAGAGGAAGACAACTAGAGCATGTTCAGTTCCACATGAGAAATGTGACTGTAGCACTGCTTTTTACACACACGCGCAGGCTGGAGCCCACACGTGGCAGTGGGGGAAGGCCCTCGTCCATTCACAGGCTATAAATAGAGCAATAAGCCCTGGAGCGGCCGCTGAGGCCCCGCCCTCCACTCACAGCCATGAAATGGAGCTAAAAAATGAACGACTTCAGTCAGGAGAGCATCACGCACAAACGCCACCCTTTTTGACGTCATACTTTACACATGAGTGACAAAAATAAACACTTGTTCAGCGTACTGCAGTCCAACAAAATAGTGTTGGATCAGTGGAAGGAATTCTCAGATCTTTTACAAAAGCAAAGCTGCGGTGTAGAAATGCTCCACGTGCACAACAGCTTATTTCAGAACAAGTACGTATAATATAGTTGTACAGGTGTAGGCACGTAACGATTTAGTTTTAGTTTTTTTGGCAAAACATATCGGAAAGGCGTCTGATCAGTTCTACACTCAGTCTGCATCAAGGAGAGAACTATCAGCAGTGACGAGGAGTCCTAAAACAGATGGTGTGTCCCCCACAGAGACCTGGTCTCAACAGCACAGAGTCAATCTGAGATTTCATGAAGAAGCACACACTGAAACAGCCTAAATCCAGCTCCTAGTTGAGTGGAACGAGATTACAGAGAAGAACTGGTGCAGGTTTAAAGGCAGTAGTTACAGCAAATAATCATATTATTGGAAGGTAAAAGAGAAGTTAAACTATTAGCGCCTTTATTTTTGAAAAGCTCTGTAATTTTACTCTGTATCATAATTATTTATGCATTAATGAGTAATAATTTAAATCATAAGATCAGTGAAGTAGGGTAAAAAAATATAATAGTAAAATTTTCCAACTGTGAGACAGGATATGTACCTTACATTATTCCTTTTACTGTTCACATTGTGTAAGCAAACTACAATAAAACATTTTGTGTTCAACAAATCCTCCATTTGTTAAACACAAAATACATTTAAACATACACAAAATGAAAATTACTTTAAATCAGATGAGAGTAAATGGCTGCAGATACAAATAACTCACTTTCACAAGCAGCGTTGACTTTTATTGCTGTAAATATCTTAACTAACTTCGACTTTTATGGCCTTTGTCTGGTGACGTCACTAAATCATCAGTCGTGTTCAACATGTGTCAATGTAAAAAACTTTGTTCTGGTGATACACGACTCGTACACACACACACACAACAGGATGTGAAGTGTGTTAAATCTGACTGCTGAAGTCCAGTTTAGAAAGAGAGATATTTCACACATCACTTGTCGACTTTATGTGATAAACCACAAGAAACTTTGCAAATGCACAAATGAGAACAGCTTCTTCTGTCTGATCTTACATTTTCCGTAAAGCTCCTCACTTATAATAGTCATCAAACTTTTATAAATGGCGAAGATTTTGTAAATTTAGTTTCGTTCTCCCTCTTTTATTTTTTTCTTCACACATCTTTTCCTGTTACTTTTAACGTGATTGATCATGTCTAAATTAGAAAACATATAAAGACACAGTTCTTCACAGGGATCAGGGAGGCAACGTGAGGCAGCCTGGAGGAGGCTTTGACATTTCGGGATATACGTTTATCAGCTACACATTTAAACACAATCTGAAAAATACTTTTAAGGTTTATGCTTATCATCTTTAATTGGACACATGCAACTGCAGTAAATGTGTGCTGGGCTGCTGTGTTTGATGTGTAAGGCTACAGGCAGCAACTGATTATCTTAGCACATAAACTGAGAACAAGGAGAAGCAGGTAGCTTCAGTCCAAAGGTAACAAAAACTGCCTTTCAGCACATCTAAAAAACAGGAAATTGTGATTTTTACAGCCAGGTTTTACAGCTGGACATTCTGGCTAAGACAGGCCTACAGTTTTTTTATTCTTTGACTGAGCTGCAAATCTGACTTAAATGAGCACAAACATCTATTAGCAATGATAATTTCTCCAGCTTGTTGTTACATTCAGTATCATCAGTATCAGTATATCAGACAGATTTCACATTTAAATTGCAAGATGGTACCAGAATTGTGGGATTCTGCTTGTGTGATGGCATGTTAATACCTTATACGAGATTATTATGAACTATTATGTAATCTGACTCTCTTGTGATTTAAAACCAAATTTATATAATAATTGGCCACAAAAGATAATATAACTGGCCAACAATGAGCTACAATAAGATTTTATAAAAGACTGCATGTAATTTAATTTAATATACTTAAAATAAGTAAATGCTCAATAACATTAACAACCATTTTGATGATTTTGACCTGACGATGAGATCCAGTTGAAAGCTGAAGAGGATCTTGCACTGAGATTATTTTTCAGTCCACTATTTCCAAGGAACCCTCACCCTTAAGTTTATTATAGTTTTATGTGTTTTATATGTAGCGTTACATTTTATTACAATTTCTTGGTACTGTGATTACTGTGTTATTCAGGTGAAAAATTACTTTACTCAGAAAAATCTTGGTCATAAAATTTTATATGAAAAAAAAATATTATTGTTACATCAAAACAAAAGTTCAATCCACTTTTTAGTCACATTTGTATGGCTTCCATGTGTTGGAAGACATCTACTAAATAGGTTATCAGTGGACCTCATGCTTTTTTGTACTTTTATATTTTCCTGTTTGGTGAAATCCAGCTACTGAACCGTCTAATCTAAATTTTCTACCTTGCTGATGTATATCAGGTGGAGTGTCATAGCCGGATCCAGCCAATCACCATCCACCTCTGCTGTGAAATGTATTAAACGACCTTCCCGTAATTGTCAAACTTCATGATGCTTGTACTTTTTTGTGAGACACACTCCACCCATCTGCCATCGAAGACTAACACAAGCCCTAAAAATGGTGATTGAGACCAGCTGGAAACTGGTCCTTTGTGTCTTCATGCTGTCTGAAATTACTCAGAGTTATATTTCACATCTGTGACATTTCTAGAGGTCGTAGAGAGTCCAGGGAGCACGTCTGACACGGGCATGAATAATCTGTTTGTGTGAAATTAGTATTTTGAGCAACACCAAATACATCTGGTTTAATGTTTGAAGGTTGTAATCAAATTTATGTATGTTACAATAAAACAAAACCACCTTTTTGTTACAGTCAAATATCATGAAAGATGTACTTTTTGGTTCTAAGTGGTGGAGCTACACGTTCTTTTGTTCTAATACATATTTCTTTTGGCATTTTGCCTGTGTTAACAATGAGCTGTGGAGAGGCAGACAGGAAAGGAAACATGGGAAGATAGAGAGTACGGCATGCAACACAGGTCCCTAGTCCGGCAGAACCTCGGACGCCGCAGTTATGCAGTTTGCTCTGTAACCATTGAGCTCCCAGGGCACTCAGAGACACACACATATCATGTATCAGATGTTTTTATGCTTCAGTGGACTATCATTATCAGGCTACAGTGAGTATTAAACACTGTGTACTGTGTATTATAAAGTAAAATAACCAAATGATCTCAAGAAATTATAAAAATCAACCTGCAACTAAAACTCTGCTATTGGCTTCTCTGATGGCCGTCATAATGGCCGTCACCATAAAATGTAGTAGCAGCAAAAAATGTCGATTTTGTAGAACTTTAAAATCCTTGCACTGAATTTTTAAAATATACAATTGAATTGTTTAGTATAAAACATCAGTGAGGCTTTTAAATCCCTATTTTGTCAATAGTGTACAGCTTTTCATTTAGGGATAGTTCTTATAATTACTGGTACAGTTAAAATACACACTGCTTGAATTTCATTTAACAGCCCCCAGATGCCCCAAATTATTCCACTTTTATCCACTAAAGCTTGGGTGAAAAATTATTTTGGCACACTGGTGTGATCAGCAGTTCGATAACATCCTGCACTGATGACACCCCCACACATGCTTTCTTTTTAGAAAAAATTAGTGTCCAAAACAATCTGGTAATTGCTTTTTTTGCCTTTTCAACAAAATGCCAAACCAACTCAGTGGCACTTCCATTAATTAGCACTAATGTTATTGATCAACAACGGATTTCAGACAATGGATTTCTCTACTTCTCTTGTTAGATCTCAGTGCTGCTTTTGACACAGATCACAACATTTTATTACACAGTCTGGAACATGTTATTGGGATTAAAGGAACAGCACTCGGTTAGTTTAAATCTTATCTGTCAGATAGGTTCCAGTTTGTTCATGTTAATGATGAGTCTTCCACGCAGACAAAAGTTAGTTATGGAGTCCCACAGGGTTCTGTGCTTGGACCGATTCTTTTTACTTTATACATGTCTCCCCTAGGCAGCATTATTAGGAAACACTCTATAAACTTCCATTGCTATGCAGATGACACACTAGTCGAACTTCAAGAATGTTTAAAAGACATAAAGGCCTGGATGTCCTGCAATTTTCTACTTCTAAATTCAGACGAGACAGAGTTATTTTATTTGGGCCCAAAAACCTCAGATGTCTACTCATTTAGTTACTTTAGATGACATAACACTGGCATCTAGCACTACTGTGAGAAAGCTTGCAGTTATCTTTGACCAGGATATCTCCTTTACTCATATATTAAAGAAATCTCTTAAACTGCCTTCTTCCACCTGAGGAATATCTCTAAAATTAGAAGCATCCTGTCTCATGCCATTATTGCATGTTATTAACTTTGTTTTCTCGCTCTCTCTCTCTCGCTCTCTCTCATCAGCCTTGGAATTGTGTGTTCAGCTGCTGACCCATCCAACCTGCCGAGCTTGTTCTTGTTGTTGTTGTTATTGGTTTTGTGAGCTGCTGTTCTTTTCTCTCTTTCTTTCCACTCACCCCAACCAGTCGAGGCAGACTGCCGCCCACCTTGAGCCTGGTTTTGCTGGAGGTTTCCTTCTTTCTTAAAAATGGAGTTTTTCCTCCACTGTTGCCTAGAGCTTGCTCAAGGGGGGGTTTGTTGGGTTCTCTGTATTATTTAGTTGGATTGTAAGGTCTTAAGCCTTACACTGTGAAGTGCCTTGAGATTACTTTTGTTGTGATTTGGCGCCGTATAAATAAACTTGAATTGAACTGAATTAACATTAGTTGTATTAATGAGTAACTCAATGACAAAGTTAAACTGAGCTGTTAATTTAGGTGCTGTCTGGACGCTCTATAACACATCTAAGCTCTTTCTTGTTTTATATGTTATAATTAATTTATCCCCTTGGGAAACTGTTGTAGAACAACTGCACACACACGATGCCACTACTACGTGCTTTCAGGGTCTTGTCTATGGACAACACATGGCCACAAAGAACCTGGATTAAAACCACCAACCCTGGGGTTCATGGACAAATAAAGCTTGTAAACATGAAATACTTTTGTTAATCACATTTAAATCCATGTCTTTCTAGCCGTGAGGCAACAGTACTACCCATCACACCACCAACACTTAGGTAAATAAAATAACTAAAACAGAAATGCCTGTCACAAAATGTGCTATGTTCCGTATAGTTTCATGTATCTAGGTGTAAAATACCATCTTAAACTCAAATGTCTTCAGTGTTCAGCAAACACAATGAAGTGGTCTTACCACTGTTATACTTTTGAGGGAGGCTGTAAATATCAGATCAAACCAAGATTAATTGTGGCATCCCAAATTAAACATATTTATTCATATGTGTTAGAAAAGCTGCCCTGCAATGAGCACCAAACCAAAAACAAAAGATATTATGCATTTCACATTTTCCTTCTCAAACGTTCTGCTCTTACAAATACTCCTGACTGTATTATGTAATGGTTCTACGTACAGATTATCTGACATGTGGCCCCTATCCCTCCATCAGGCTGCCAGAGACACAATATGATCTTACACAAAAAAACCTTGAGTTAAGAAGGAAGTTTTTCAAGATACAGTTTCCACTGCAGCGTACAAACCAGCTAAGCAAGGTATTTACCCCATGTTTGGATTCTGAAGGACTCCCATTATTCTCTGAATACGATCCATTGCGACGCTTTCTTGGAAACTGCTGAGACCTGCAGGAGAAAAGAGAAAAACTCTGAGCATGAGGACAGGAGGCACGTGACTTTCCAGCACACTTGACCACTGAATCTAACCACACAACCAATAATAACTCCTGCTATGTTGTTGTGCTCATCAGCTCTATTCTTTGATGCCTCAACTACACAAAACCACAAACAGCCACAGCTTGATTCACTTAAAGCAGAACATCAGCATCGTTAGAGTTTCAATTTACTTCTGTCTACAGCTCCTTAAACCTCTTAATCATTTACAAATGCCTGCCTTTTGTAATCAGAGTCTATAAGCACACTGGCTCTGCAAACTGGGTGAAATGTTAAACTGAAGGACAAGACCAGTGATTTTTTTATGTTACATGACAGTAAACTGTGTAAAGTTTTGTACTTACAATAGTGATATTGCACTGTTAAATATAATTTAAAGCAAATATGTCCAAAAGATGAAAGAAAGAATCAGCTTCTTTGTCTTTTTGTTCTTTTTGTTGTTGGTTGTATAAAATTTCATATTTTTAGGTTTTTAGACTTGCACCTAAATAAACTTTATATCACACCTAAATATATAACTATACAGCTACCAAGAATGTAACCTAAGACTCTGCTAGTGCGGCTTTATGAACCAGTCAGTCAACATCTCAACATAAGTTCAATAATTCTGATACATTTTTAATAAATTCTATTCACACATTCATTGTCCACAGAGAAGAATCCTGCTGACAGTAATGATCCCCTCACATTTATTCTAGCGTCACCATGAGGTTGATATTTGTGATTTTGACTGAAATGTCTTGATCAAGTCTAAATATAAATTAGTTTTGACTAAATTTGTGTAGAACTTGTGACATTCTCCGTACTAATTAGTTAAGAGGCAATGTTAAAATAATAATAATAATAATAGTTTTTATAATTATTGTAAATTATTAATACTGTGTTGTCTATAAAATGACAAATCAGTGGAAAGTAGCTATATTTTTACTAGGTGTGGCACAGCTTATTAGCCAGTACACACTAAACAAGGTATGCATTGTATAACTGTCAAGTGTGTCAGGTTGTGGTGCCAGACTTTTTTTTTCTGCTCACATATTTGGTATAATAGAGTTTACGTGCAGAGAGAAGTGCACGCAGCCATTCTTTACTAAACTGTGTGCACAACAGAGCGGCTTTAACCCAGTCTTTCATCTCTGAAACATTCTTACTTTAAAAGGATGTTAAATTACTCGAGCGCCCTTTGATCCTACTTCTTGTTCCACCACTGTAATCTTCAGTGTGGCTCCCTGACTCCCCTATTCTGGATATGCATGTTGAATAATTTCTAAATAAACATCTAATCCTTAGGATAAAATATATAAATCACTTAGTCAAAAAAAAATACAATTATGTAAAGGAGTGTATTTTTTTATTATATGCATAATACTTAAATAACAGGCTGCATTGTTGTTTGGTTTTTAACCACACGTTTGGGTCAGCTATTTATCTATGTACAATGTTAACATGTCAACATTGTGTTAGTGTATAGTACTAACATTTATCATGGAAAACTGCTTTTTTTGTTGAGTTGAATAAATAATAAAAAGATATAATAGTGATACCACTGTGTTTATGTCAGTGTGTTAAGTTAGAGGTAGTTAGCCTGACTTAACATAAACAGTGGAAAGAGAGTGAAATGTCCAAAGTTTAAAAAAATCCAACAATAAATTTCACATTGGTTTCATCAGTACGTACACAAATATAAATATAAAAATGTCAATCTGTAGTGTCACAGGGTTTATATGCTGTTACCACTGTTCAGCAAAACTGAACTAATCTAAACTAATCTATAGAGTTGATCTTAGTTGATCTCTAGTTCACTATTTTACTATCAGACAAGAGACTATTCCTGAAAACTGAAAAGGTTTTTTAAAGGACTTTTTATTTCACTCTCAAAAGTAAAAATCCTTTTTATTAAATGCATCAGTCCACGACTTAACTCTGAGCTACTGTGTGCACATTTTCAAAATGTACTGTATTGTTTTCCCTGTGGCACATTTAATAAGACGTAACCACTAAAGGCAACAGTTTTAAATCTAATACAAACTTTTTACTTCTAACTGTAGTGACTGCAGAAGAAATCAGTAAGATTATTAAATTAATAAAACACTGCTGAGCATTTATGTTCAGTATTACTGCAGTGAGTCAGCCTGTCAGTCAGTTTGTCAGTTTGTTAGACTATTGCGATTTTGTTCTTCTGACACACAGACAGACAGATCGCTCTTCCTCAGACACACTGTGGACCAGATGGTGTGATGCCTCAGTCAAAGTTTAGATGACTAATTCAATGAAATGTCTTTTGAAGGTATAACTAGTTTATGGTGCCATATCAGCTTTGCTGATAATGAAAGATTGGGGAATCAAGACCGTTGTTTGGATTCATCCTCTACGGACCATGAATGACTGCATCACATGTCATGATAATTCAACCATATCCCTTTTAACTGAGTGACCAAAATAAACTATTTTGATTCAGGAGAACATCCTGTGAAATGCCTTCATAATAAGCCCACTTTGCATTAACCATCCTAACATGATGTGTTTATTTAAAGCAGTGTGGTCTGATCTGAGCAGAGCAGTAGAGCAGTACAGGAGGGAACAGTAAAAGCTGGGATTAGACACTTACGTTCAGAGTACCTCCCTGATCTCAGGCCTCGCAGGATGGACGACAGCGGCTGGATGTAGCACTGCAGCTCCATGCACTGTGTGAACAGACAATTGAGTTAACTATCTTGCTACCAGCGCTGCATCACGTAAAGTGCTTTCTAACAGCCACTTAAGTGTACCCATCCACAGCAGAGCACTGCCTATTGCTTTCCTAAAATGAATACAGGGTTGCATAAGTCTCATAATCTCCCAGACCTGAGTTACAGTTAGGTCTGGAAGCATTTAGGCAGTGAGTTTGCCTTCATACACCACCACAATGGATTTGAAATAAAACCATAAAGATGTGATCGAAGCGTAGCCTTTTAGTTCTATGTCAAGAGGTTTCACAAAAATACGGCATATTGGTTAGGAATTACAGCTATTTTAAACAGAGTACCTTCATTTTCAGGGGCTCAATAGTATTTGGGCAGTTGCCTGACGAGATGTAAATTGAGCAGGCGTGGTCTGGAGTTGAAATCAGGAATTAAGTTGGCATTTGGCAGCTGTTTTATTGGAGCTAAGTATGAATGATACTGCAATGCAAGTGAATAAGTTCATCATTATGCTGGAAAAAACAACATAAATATTTAAGAATGATAGCAAAAACATCAATAGAAGTCAAGAAAACTCAAGAAGGTAAACATACCATTGTCAAAATCTACAATCAAGAGACACCATGAATGAAAATGCAGAGGGTTCACAAACCTCTGGTAACATTCAAAAACAGCAAAGCCAGATCAGACTTGCCTGAAAAAAGCCTCCTATGTCCTGGAATCAGATTCTTTGGATTGATAAGGCCAGATTAACTTTTACCAGAATGATGGGAAAAGAAAAGTATGGTGAAGGAAAGGAACAGCTTAAGACCCAAAGCATACACATCATGTGTCAAACATGGTGGAGGCAGTGTTATAGCATGGGCATGTATGGCTGCTAATGTTACAGCCTCGCTGGTCTGTACTGAAGTAGCAAGATGAATTCTGAGGTGTATCGGACTAAACTCTCTGCTCACATTCAGCCAAATGCTACAAAGCTGATAAGACAGCACTTCACAGTGCAGATGGATAATGACCTTAAACACATTCAAGATTTTCTGAAGGCAAAGAAATGAGATCAGTCTCCTGATCTCAACCCACTGGAGCAGCTTTTCAACTACTAAGGATAAAACAAAAGGCAGAAAGACCCACAAACAAGCAGCAACGTGGCTGTAAATCCCATAGTTTTGTGAAAAGGTGAAACCATTAAAACCCTTTCACTGCCCAAACACTTCCAGACCTACTGTAAATGAATGAATGGTGTTTGTATACATGTGTGACAAAGATCCCTAAAGATGTCTCAGGCTAACAGTGCTGCAACAGTAATCTGAAAATTATTTCTCTTTTTGTCAAGGACTTATTAACAACTCAGTGATTGAAACCCATTAACTGCTCCGATCTGATGCCATTAGTCTTATGTTACTACTGGAGGTAAATGTTCACAAGCTCTTGAACAGGAGGTTACCATTAACAGCTGAGGGAAGGTAATGGAGACACTGATAGCAAACAACGACTTCACATTTGGCTCACCAAGCACTTACTGTGCTGCACTTCGTCCCTGTACTCTGAATTTCACTGTGTCTCAGACAGATACATGAGACCCAGTAGCATCAGACTACCCTGAAAACCAGCACCATCAGATACTCTTACACAGTTTGATATCACCAGGCTGATGTCAATGCATGTCCGCTACTTTGACATCCACAGTAGTAGGATTCACCCCTTTCCCTCAACACAATGCCTTGGATGTTTAGCTCTTACATTTCTGTTGCCGATTTCCCACAAAGTGTAATCTTCACTTTGTGAAGATGACAGAAAATGTAAAAGACTAAAAGTTTAGAATAAAGAAAGAATAAACCACTTTTTATGGCTGTTCTGTGATAAATTTTAAGCTTTTTAAGACCTTTAAGACCACTGTAACGTCCCTACTTACTGTATTTGTCCACTTCTTGTCGGCCATTTCTCAAAACCAGATAGTCTGTTGTATCAGATGAGCATCAGTTTCCTCTTATAAGAGGCATTTAAACTACACTAAACACTAACCTGCAGTGGTTTTAAACTAAACTTGTTCGACTGCACCATCAGGATTTTTGTTACAACTTGAGTTAAGTTGACTGTAATTTTGACTGTAATGTCGCAGAGCCTGGCTCGTGTGCATGTTTAGTTAATAGGTATGAGAAAAACACCACTTAGAAATGTGCCCCTGGTTTAGAGGAAGAAAAGCTTCCTCCGGCTCTTCTATCATTACTCACGCTCTCTGTCATTATCTTTTGCAGATTAGCTCTCAGTGTGTCCACAACTGGCATTTAGGGGATAACTGTAAATGCTAAAACATACAGTAGAATAACAGTGAGTCAATATCTTAGGTTTGCTAACAATAAGCTGCTGTTTGTGCCAGAACAAACGACGATGCTAAATGAAATGTCAGTTACTCAGAGAGTTATTTCAGCAGGGCCACACTGTAGTGTAGGGTGATATAGTGGCATTTCCAAATATCAATATTAGCTTCAAATATCCAATAACCGCTGGCCTCTAGTTTTCAGTGTGTGAACAACACAAGCTGTGTCTGAAAGGTCTTATAGTGTTTGACATTCCTCCGTGTGTTACCGTTTGTCCATCGCACACTGAGTCTAACTCTGCCAAATGAAATCTCTCACCTTGCGCGAGAATAGTTCATGTTCTGTGCCTGGTTGGGGCTTTTCACTGAGTCTGTCCAAACCAGCGCCATGTGCTCTCTTCCTGGTTGACTGAAGCTTTGACTCCACAAAAAGTGTCTGCTGTGTGCAAACAGAGGTAAATCCCTGAAGTGGACTGACTGGTGGGGTCTGCAGGGCCACTGGAGAGCGAGCACGGCCATCTTTACAGTCAGAGCAGTCACTCCTCCTCCTCTGCGTTTCTCCAGAGCGGAAGGAGCTTGTAGGAGATTTCCTTAAGGATGCGGTTGAAGATGACAATGATGAAGGTGACGGCGGTACAGACAGCTCCTCTGCGAGTTGAGGACTTGATCTATTCGGGTCGTAGTCATCCTCATCACTGGCGAGCCAGTCAATGGAGTAATCTGAGTCCGAGGTCGACATTGTGGAGCTAGATTCTCAGCCAGCAGAGAGCATTACGGACCTGCCAAACAAACACACCTTGTTGTAAACAACCTATAAAATCACTGGTCTTTGTTTATTACTCGAATGGAGATTCCAAATAAATACAATATACATAAAATAATGCACAAAAAATATTCCCATTTCATCTGGTCTGACTCTTGTATTTGAACAGTTCACTCAGCATCATGTGGTTTGACCAACCTGAATACAATAATTATAGAGGCAGGAATACAATACACAGACAGTGTGTAACATAATAATTTTAGGACCACAACTAAACTGGATGCATCTGTACACACTCGTGTTGTTAAAATCCACAGCACTTTAAGTTCTGCACATCGCCATCAGTCAACAGTAATAGTTTTAACTTTAAAGCTAGAAATTATCTTACACCCTGTTTGGCAGGATCACATACAACATATTCTGTGTCAACTTGCCCCAGGGCTTTAATGAAGCCTTTTGATGTTTATACTGACAACATTCCCAATGAATTTCCTCAAAGCGGAACCATATTTAGGATTATAGCCTAGAATCCAAAATAAAGTTCTGTGAGCTTAAAGAGGTAAAGAGGAACTAACAGGGAACATCCGCCGTATGTTTTCCCTGTTTTCCCTCTGCTGTTTTTCAAGTTTAAAAAGATGCCACAGTGTAACCACTGTAGTCGTGTCATCACTGTTGTTTCTGGGAACGATGATGTTTTAATGTTCTGAGGAGGATCACATTCTCCGTTTACCCACAAATCTTAGCTAATGGCTTTTTACACCGACTCTTTTAGAAACTCTTTAAAAAATCAATTAGTCCTGTCAGTCGTTTATCAAGCAAAACTGCTGTTCATTTTCTGTTTAGACAACACTTTGTTTTTATTAAACATCACTGTAAAATAATTATACAAGATCTAACCTGTGAAACAGTGACTGGTATCTTTTAGTATTTTAAAGGATAATCAAACAACAAGCAAATATTAGGTTAGTTAGAGCTAGAAAAGGCGAGAATAAGTGCAGTAAAATCCAGGCACTGAGAAGCAAACCAACACTGCAGGCTGTGTGTGTGGAGGCAGCATTTATGTAAGAGCTAACCACTGTTGGTTAATTTGCACGTTAACTACTAGATACTTTTTCCTGTACTGGACTGATCACTGTGTCTATGACATATCAGTTATAAATCATTTTTCAGATCCATACTGGCCGTGATCTAAGTTGGTGTCATTTCATTAAAGTTGCCCCTGGGCTAGTGAATTGTGCTCTGACACGGCGCCTGAAATGACTGAATATACAGGCCACTAGATTAAATAACCCTCCTCTGCCTTTTCCAAATGGGCAGGTCGTCCAACATTATGTAAGAAAAAGCATCCAAACACATGGACCTGTTTCCCTTCGCCTGTCAGTTCACATGCAGACTCACTGCTGATACAAGTTACGAGGTTTAAAAAAAAAAAAGCTTCACATGGATAAAACCGTGTCCAGACAATCTGTCTGCTAAAATGCAAATAACGACTTGAACTGGAAATGGAAATGTTAAATGCTACGGGAACTTCACTGCTACAGTACAATTTTACCAGCAGATGGCATTTCTATAAGCAGACAATCAACCTGACCTGTGTATCCTGCACGGTGCTTTTCAAAACGCCAACATCACCTCCAAAGTGCGTCTTTTATTGCGCAGCAGCTTCCGACGATCCCCTCTCACAATAACGATGGAATATTATATCATGACTTCAGGTGAGTTGTGGCCAATCAAGGCAGGAGAGGCGGCAGTGAGAAAGCAGTAGACCGTCACTTACCATAAAACAAGCTTGGTTTTCCGTCCGGCTCGGCGAGGCACCAACATGCAGCTGCCGTGTGTGCGGACGCGCTGACGGACCGAGCTCACTGGTGATGGACTGAAACCATGTAACCAGCAGACGCAGGGAGGCGGGTGGGAGTCCCATCCGGCCCGTGCAGCCTCTGCCTGGGCAACGTGTCCGAGAGGGGCGGGGCACAAACCTCTCCTCTCATCGCCCCGGTCTAAGGCGAGCAGGAAACGTCCCGCACCAATGTGACTACGCCATGACGAAACAATGTACCGCGTCACCGCCTTCAATTAACCTCTCCCATTGGACCACAGCCGCAATGCAGCACGTGACGAGCGGAAAACCTTGGCAATGCTGCGTTAAATGACTTTCTGGACTTTTTTAATTGAACACGTTCGGAATGGAAAATAATTAAGACCATTTGCGCAGGGAGCCTCCTCTATGTACAAATATATATGCATGTATATATGCATGTTTGTTTTTTCACATAGCAGTGTTTTTATTTACCAACTCAAGTCAGTGTCCCAACATGTTGACTGTGACTGTCGAAACAACACTGAACACTGTACAAATATACATATACTACAAATATAATATATACACTTAGCAACATAGCGATACATGCGTTCCCCAAATTGTTATTGTTGAACTATTCCTTTAATAAGACAGTACTGTAAATTCATTTATTCATTCCATTAGTGTAAATGAGAGGCAACACTTACAGTTACCATTGAGAATGTATTGCTGTAAAGATTATACCAGATAAGTTAAAGAAAGCTACACTGTCATTAATGACAGCCAGTCACCACTACTAAATAACAATGTGTTTTCTAATGGACGTTCTGGTTGCTACTGTAACATTATGAGGTGGGGCGAAGAACAGTTGTGGTCTCTCTGCCTATTGTTTCACAATTTGTGCTTGCACCAGGAAAATGAGGACTCAACTATCCAGTGAGATTTTTTTATACTGGATGTCCCAGTTCCTGCAGTAAATGAGAGATGGAAGGATGTTAAAATGAATCTGCCTTTTACTGTGAGTCATGAGCAAATCAGTTGTAAGTGATACATGCGCTCCCAATTGGGTTTTTTTAACCTGTGACAATGAGAGAACAGTTTAGGCCAAATGATGAAAATCACATCTTGTATTAGTGTCTTCAAAGGACATTCAGTCCAGTGACTTAGCTAGTATCTTCTGGTACCTATAATAGTTGCCATCTTCAGAGTCACAGTCTAATTGTGTTCAGAGTTAAAATGTGTTTAAGGAAAACAAGGTTTTAGTAGCACCAACAGCTCCAAACACTGAGGCTCACAAACATGCAAACTGTGTGTTACTGAAACGATCGACCCATCAAATAACACAGATGAATGTTATTCACTTTATGAAAATAGAACAAGTACAACTTGAAGTCAAATGTAGTTTTAATTCAAAAGCATTTGACAGGTTGTCTCAGACAAGTAGTGGCAGTCCAAAGATTGTTCAATATCAGCAGAAGTACTTTTATTCAACCCCTAAAGGAACCAACTGTGAAGGTCACTGTCAAAAGCAAATCTCCGATGACATGAATGCTCATGTGCATTTATGAGAAAAGTTTGCGAAATAGTTTTATTATGTAGTTTGTAAGAACTGTAGGAGTAAAAGTGAACTTTTTTTCACCTATCATTACTTACTAGCAGTTTGATAAATACCCACCCAGGTCCTAACCCAGTAAAAGTCCTGGCAGCTTCAGTACAAGCCTGCTGAGGTGAATTTGATCAGTGGAGTTAACTGAGCTCTGTGTTAATTCCTCTGCTCTCTCGTGGCCCTCCGCCCCTCACTTCCTATGTCCATTCATTTTACTCCTCGGGACACTGAGCCTATCAGTTGTCCTTTATATAGTTCACTCCTTTGCTCAGCAATGACTTGCATTTCCACTTAACTTAAGACCACTGAAACCAAAATTGTTCAAGTGTGTCATATCCTGTTAGTGATAACATTATACTGGATAAGAAGGGAAGAAAGCAAAGCTTGAACCATCTTGCACATATTTTTCAACAATAGGCCTTTACATTCAGCCCTTCCTCATAAACAATGGGTTCATTTTAATTTTTTTTAAGGGTCTGGGTCTAGAGGCCTGTGCACCACTGGGGAATATTCACTTGTGAGTGCATTTAATCTTTATCATCTACAGAGAAAGAACAGAAACAGAAAAAAACTGTTTGGTGGAAATAGAAAAATCTGAGCTATTACACATTTAAGGCCATATGTTAGTCATAGTGTTTGTGTTAGTTGTGGAGACTTAAGTGCAGCTCAGTCATCTAATGAGTCATAGAAAATACCCAACCATGTGAATACGTGCTATTTGTAAAGTGCTGCTGTTGTTGTTGCTGATAATATTGAGCTGACTTTAAACAACAGTTCAGTCAGATCAGCTATATTGCTTACAAAAACATGTGAATGTATTCCCCCATACAACTCTTAGCTACAATACTGTACTACACTCCAATTATACAAGTCCCTGCTTGGCTTGCTTTCTTATCTGAATACAATTACTGGGCAACAGCCTTTAAAGATGTCATATCATGCATGTTGTGGATTGATGTTACATATATGCTATTCTGAAGTTGGCTGTCCACATTATATATAGTCAGAATCTTTAATTTTCAAGAGCTTTTTTTAAAATGTCGACACCTTGCTGTCAAGCTGCATGGAGTCAATAACTGGCTATCCTTTTTGAGCTCCTGCACTTACAGCTCTCCCGCTCACCTTCTCAGGTTAGCTGCAACAGCTAAACAGAGAGGGGCTCCGCAAGAATATCGAGAATATCGAGAAAGACCAGCACCACTCACAGCCACCACGGCAACGCTGTTTCCCTGTTACAGCTGCTCTCTGATCAAAAGAAATAGGAAAAGGGCACTATGCTCAGAGCACATCCATCCCCCCTGATTAATTTGTCCACTCTGTTCATACTTCTGCCACCACAACATAGAAAATGACAATGGCCACCACAGACTCATAGGACATCAACAGCATGGTGCTGCAGACCTGAAGTCTGAGGTGTACTGGGTGAAAAGGAAGGATCATCATCTCAAAAACCTTTATGATGTGCAATGTCAATGTCAATGTAGTCTGTGATGCAGTCTGTCAGGCCATCACCACTGTGGGACTCGCAGAGAGTGTTCCAGTCTGTGGCCTCATAGCATCCCTGCAGTGCAGCATTAACCTCGTCTGACCACCTGTATTTTTTCAACATTAATGTCACACTGCATCCATGTTCTTAATGGGATGTTATTCACAATTCTGTGTTTCAGTATTCTTCGTAAAACTCAACATCAGTATTACTCTTAGGGTAATTACAAAAAGAAAAAAAATCCTCTGAAAAAGCAACAGGAAAAACACGTCATAATATCTTTATATTTTACAGGCTAGTTCGAGACAGATCAGGTAGGAACCTCTACTGGGTGGGAGGTCAAGGCCAGCTGGCTCCTTACATCTAATGAAAGACTTCAAATAACAGCAAACTGATATATGGGTCTCACACTAGTCTCAGTATGAGTCACGCTTTGTATGTTGAAGGTGTTCTCAGACCACTTAGTACCATTCATCTGAAATTAAAAGGGATTTCTGGCGTTGCTGCCCTCCTGCAGTGTCTGGAAGATGAAAAGCCAGTGATCGATGTTTTGTCGGGTCTAATGATGCACACTTAACTATGTGCTTAACCACGATGTGCAAACACACCAACTTACTGCACTTTAGTGTACTCTGTGCCTGCCATTTTGAAGCTGTGGTCCGCCTCACTGGCTGGTACCTGCATGGCAGTAGAGCACACAGTGGAGGGATTTGAAGCAACAATGGGGGGATTTATGACCTTATGATCTGACTGTTGATGGATTACAGCTGATTCAATGCCAGTGACTGAGTTACTGGCATATTTATGAAATGCAAGAGCTGTGTCCCATTTTCATAGTTAATTCTAACTGGGTTTACATTCAATTCTCATAAGTGCATGTAGATTCCTTTACACACTAAATATTTGCACTGTACTGTTAGGATAATGGATGAATGAATGGATGGCATAAGAGGGAATGAACCTGCCTCTAGATGATGTCTATGTCAACACAAAACAAAATATAATGTATAAAAACATCTAACACGTAACTCTTTTAAGTCTTTAAGTTTCTAAGTTGAAATTACCTGCATTTGAGTTTTTATGATGTTTCCTTTAGACGACACCACTATGGATTTGAAATAAAACAATCAAAACGTGACTGAAGTGTAGACGTTACGCTTTATTTTAAGAAGTTTCACAAAAATATGGCATTTACTATTTTAAAACCCTATTTAGCAGAGAACCTCCATTTTCAGGGGCTCGGTAGTATTTTTTTATATTTGGATAACAATCTTTTGACTGCCAATGACTGCCCAAAGTCTGTAGCCCAAGGACATCACTTAATCCATCTGTACTGTGAAGTGCTGCCCAGAGAGTATATTCCTGTACACCTCAGAATTTATCTTGCTACTTCTGTCAGCAGTCACTTCATAAATGACACCAGTGAGCCACATGATGTGGTATACATGATCATGAGCTGTTTCTTTCCTTCACCATACTTTTCTCTTTCCATCTTTCTAGTACAGGTTGATCTTGGTTTCATCACTCCAAAGAATCTGATTCCAGAACATGGGAGTTTTTTTTTTAGATGTTTTCTGGAAAAGTCTGATCTGGCTTTCCTGTTGTTGAATGTTACCAGTGGTTTGCACCTTGTTGTAAACGCTCTGTATTTACATTCATGAAGGTGTGTCTTGATTGTAGATTTTAATAATGTTACATATAAGTTCTCCACAGTGTTCTTGACTTCTATTGATTTTGTGAAGGGGTATTTATTCACCAAGGAAAGTATTCCGTGGATGATGCTAGTAACCTGGCCCTTCACTTCATTCTCCAGTATCTGGATTTTGTGGATTTCAGTTTGGCATTTAACACCATTATCCCATCCATGTTACAGGACAAGCTCCTCCAGCTGAGATGATGCTGCAGCCACTCACCATCAGGAAGCAGAATGTGAAGCTGGGTAAACATGTCTCTGATGCCCTGATGATTGCACCACTCACCTCATCACTCTGTTCAGCTCCTCAGTGAACACTGTGGAGTCCCTCCATTTCCTGGGCACAACAATCACCCAGGATCTCCAATTGGAGCAGGACATTAGCTCCCTAGCAAAGAAGGCACAGCAAAGGACATTCTTCATTAGTATTAATGCTGTTGTAGAAGGAGTTCAACCTTCCCACGTCAATAATGGTGAACTTCTACACTACCGTCACTGAGTCCAACCTGACCTGCTACATCTGGTTTGGTACACTGCCTCCACTGCCAAAGACAAGAGCAGACTGCAGTGTATCGTCTGTTCAGCTGAGAAGGTGATTGGCTGCAACCTACCATCACTACGGGACCTCCATGACTCTGGCAGACCTCTACCCCCTTGCTCATGAGCAGTTTGAGAAACTTCAGCGGGTCTCATTAACAAGACCCATATCCCTACACTGACACAGACTGTGACATCTCAGCCTATCTCTACTGCCTATTTACACACCTGCTGTATATATACATAGAGCTTGTTTGTAGTTCACTTTATATTGAAACAACTTGTACCAACTCACCAAGACATATTCCTTGTAGTAAAAACCTACTTAGCATTAAACTTGATTCTGATTCTTGGAGGTACTCTGTTTAAAATGGCTGTAATTACAAAACGGTATGTGGCCTGGTAGAAAGTTTTAAAGTTAGTTTTAAACTGCCACCTCTTTGTCTCTGTCTCTGTCTCTGTCTCTGTCTTTGTCTCTGTCTCTGTCTCTCTCGTTGACACTTCAATCACATCATTATTGTTTATTTCAAATCCATAGTGGTGGTGTGTTCAGGCAAAATCATAAAGACTCTGTCACTGCCCAAATACTTCTGGACCTAACTGTATTTGGGATACAGGTAAGGTTTAGAAGGATTTTTTCTACACCTCACATACAAAAAAATTAACAGTATGATACCTGGAAAAATATCTCTGTCCTGAGTATCTAACTTTTCTGTGACAGACATTTCACCCAGATTCCTTAACTTTGCAAGTCTGCATTTTTAAGTTTGTGAGACAGAGATCGGTGTGAATGAGTCAAACTGTTTGTACAGCAGAACATGCAAGACCGTGCCAACTATGAGTCAAAACACAGAGTTCAGCTGAGGTCTGTATCAGCTCTGGTTTGGTGTCCGGCTTATAAAAACCTGGAACAGTTTGTTTTTATATCAGTGTTTTTGTCTCATCCTGTTCATTTTACTGATGTGGATAAAGTGGTTGTAGAAGTGATAGTAGTACAAGTACCAATATAGTACTAATCAGCACTTGTAGTAGTGCTAGTATTATAGAAGCAGCAATAGTAGTCCCGATCCTATAGTTGTACTAGTATGAAAATATTAGTTTTAGTATTAATGCTGTTGTAAAAGCAGCAGTAGTAGTTTTACTGTAGTAATTGTTTTGTAGTACTACTAATTCTGCAGTAGTAGTAGTACTAGTAATAGCATTATGGTAATAATGGTCCAGTGTTACCAGGCCTACTAGTACACTAGTAGGGTACTAGTGTATTAGTACACTAGTAGTGCCAAAAGTAGTATGTAGTCTACTAATTTTGTAGTTCTAATAGCAGTACTTAACTTCTAGTTGTAAGAGTAATTAGTTCAGTTTTAGTACTAGTAATGGTTGTTCTACCACGACTGTTACTAGTAGTAGTGGTAATAGTACTACTAATAAAATGATTAGTGCTGTCTCTGTAGTATCAGTGGCAGCAGAAGTAGTAATTATAGTAGAGGTAGCAGCAGCAGCAGCAGTAGTAGTAGTAGTAGTAGTAGTAGTAGTAGTAGTAGTAGTAGTAATACCACGTCATGCTTCCACTTCTGACCTGCGTCACATGTGGAGACCTGTTTTTTTTAGACCTGTTGTTAATCGTCTTCTTCATACTGTGATTTTTTATGTGTTAACATACCTCTATGTGTGTGTGTGTGTGTGTGTGTGTGTGTGTGTGTGTGTGTGTGTCGTACCACATACTGCCTTTACTCTAAACATGTGACTCCAGATATATTTCAACACAGTTATATAACTATTACCCCCACCCTCCACCTCCCCACCAGTCATGATGCCAAGAACAGTAAACGTCCACGTATGACAGGGTCTTAATAATGTCTGGTTGCATAATTTGAGGGTTGGCTGAAAGGTGCTCACTTAAGACTCTAATCATACCCTTAAAAAAAAAAAAAAGTTTTGTATGCGCTGACAAAAAGATTTTAAATTTTACTAAGTTGACATAGTCTAAAAGTGTTCGCAGCATTGTATTAGACACTAGAAACAAGTTTTTACTTAGTTCATTTACTTCATTATAAGAAAAGAAAAATCTAAAAAACAACTTAATACTGGACCATGACCCTGAAGTCAGACCAGCAGCTTCTTCAGGATGCACTGTTCATGGCTAAATGCTAACACACTTACAATGTTGACATGATGATATTTATCAGATATGTTTACTGCAGTCTCACAATGGGAATGTTGTAAATTTCATATGATTTTAATTATAAACCAGAGAATTGAGCAAGTTTAATTTTAACAATATGAGTCATTAGGATTCTTTGTGTGAGAACCACGAATGTTTCATGTAATTTATCATCCGGTTGTTGTTTTAGTCTGGACCAAAGTGGTGGACTGACAGACTCAGGGACCTACATAAGATTTAACATGGTCATGTTCCAACTTTTTTAGGCAAGTGTGCAACATAAGTAATACTTGTATTAGCCAGTTATTTATGACGGATACAGCCTGTGTTGTTATTGGAAATGTCAATTTTTACTGCACATGGCTTGGGGATTGCCACTGATTCCTCAAGGTCAGGAATTTCCGTTATCATCTGCAAAACTAAGTAATGAAACATGGTAAATTTATGAGAAAACCTGCAATATAGTAATATATTTTATATCAACTTAGATTTAACAGAATGACCTCACACACATTCATGTTCACAGTTCAGTCCTGGTTTCTGGCTGCACGTTATGGGAAGCAGCTTAGCAGTGTAACCTCGGGTCTGATTTATGCGTCGACTTCAGGGCATGTAAAAGAAAAAAGCATTTTAATTACACAGGAATGAGCATCAGACAAACTGCCAGAACTTAAGTGAATATAAATTAAGTCTATTTCCAGCCTCAGGACTTTGAGTGTGGTTTTTGGTTTCTTTGCATTTTGTTGCAACCTGGTGATGCACACAATAATAACAGAAGAGAACTGGTTTATCGTGAATCCCAAATTCTGAGGGGAAAACAACTATTAGCCTGATAATTAGACTGAATTATGCTGTTCAGTCAACTAATGTATGTTTTGTGTTTAATGGGAACATCTTGCTCAAACTAGTCACCAGTGACTAATGTTTCTGTCTCATTGACATTGTTTCAAGTTAACAACCTACCATTTGCTGTCTTCATTAATCAACATTGCTGCAAATGTGTTAGTGTTAGTCAAGAGGCTAATCTTCAACTGTCTGCCCTTAGCCAGATGTAGAGAAGCCATTAAAACATCAAAACAGCTAGAAAAGACATAGTCTAAAATGCTACAGTGCACAACAATGTAGACAAATGCTTAGCACAGGTGGTTAAAATAACAAAGACATCATGTAAGTCAGTGTAAAATCGCAATAAACAAAGCAGCTGACACACAGACAATCGGCATAGGTAGTTGAAACAAGTCACAATACATGACAGCCCAAGTAAAATTAGAGAGAACATAGGGAGTGGACAAAAAAGCTATATGCAGGCAAGAACAGACAAAGGTAACACTGATACTGAGATGTGATGGCAGGTCTGGCTGCTTCTTAACCAAGTTTTAGGTTTACATGTGAAGGAATGGAAAGTGTCACTGTGTCGTATATTTAGTGGAAGGGTTCTCCAGAACTCCAGAATTTATAGATGTATTTTTATAGATATAAATGTACTGAGTGGTGAAGGTGCTCAACTATTCAACATTTTATATATGAGACAAGAACTTTGAAAGAGGTTTTTCCAGCTCAGCAGACCATACTTAGGGAGTATGTTACAGTGTTGGTAATGTTAAGGTTTCTTATCCAGAACCTTAAGAGCTTGTTTATCGAGGGATTGTACAGGCTTTATTATTGTTTCAGTGGTTAGTCAGGATGTGGTAAGATTATAGCAAAGTTATAATTTATTATAGCTGTTTCGGGTGTTAAACAGTTTTCAATAAATCTGTAATTGTTCAGGGTAAATATTGTTTTTGTAACAGCTTGCCTAATGTGTTTACTGAAATAGAGTTGAATCGAAAAAACACCCAGACAGATAAAACTGAAACCATTTGTAACTTCTTACCTGACACATATTGCTGTTGAGTTAGACCACTCTCCTTGTAAAAAACATTTTTTTCCACACTGAGATTCACTCCATTATCTTTGTGGAAATAATTGTATATAAACAATAGATCAAAATAGTAAATGAAGTTCTGCTTATAGTGACAGACAGACATCACTTAGCAACACTGTATGGCTGAGGGGAACAATAAACACAACTCACTGTTTTATTTTTACAACCTCCAACATTACTGTTTTGGTTAAGCCTCTCTGCTTTCTTAAGCATTGTTTATCATCAAATAAGAAAAAAAGCTGGGTTCAAATCTGCTCAACTTTGGCTCATCGTCAAACATCCAAAGTTTACATAACAACATAGTGAAGCATTAGCAGCTATACACAGATTTTTTCTCAGAAGGTGGTAGAGACCAAAACAGTGATAAAAACAGTAAATACTAGACATTGATGCTTTGTATCTGCTGGCTCTATAACTTTGCAGCCATTGTTAACATGTTCTACTGCTGTGCTTTCTTTTGTCAGGACATTGGCTCAATCAGTTTAACTATTCTTGTCAGCAGTTGCCTCAGTCGGTGAGTCTGAGTTTGCATGCAGATACAGAGACGTGAAAGCAATAAGACAAATAAAATATGTTTACAATGTTAATCTTGATTTACAACAATCTGCACAGCTTCATCTTCATCATTGATACTACTGGTAATTTTGGGCAAATATTCTTTTTTTCTTGACCCAGCATAGGTAAAGCCCAAAGATTAAATTCTGCCTATAAAGCTTGTGTTGTTTTTCCAATTGAGAAAACAGCAATCGATGTGAACAAGCAGCCATGCAGTACTGATTGTCTCCTGAAACTTCAACAAGTGATGGGATGAATCACACATTATCATTTGAGCACTTTTTAAGTAGTATCCACATCCATTTAATCCTGTTAAGGTTGAACAATTGCAATTCCTGATCCATATCTCTGACAATCCGCCCAATTGTTGTCGAGTTTCTTCAACTCCTTTGAGATGTGTTTTCCTTCTAATAAAACTAATTCTCACCATCTGGAGAACAAGTCATTTACAGTGTGTGTCAGCATGGGCGGCATCCAGCGTCTGACGCCACACCCATTATCACCGGACACTTGACTTCTTGCATAGCCATAAATTGAAGCTTTACAACAGTTCCAGGAAAATGCTGGATGAAGCTTACTCACTGCTCTGCTGTCATCTGTTATGAGCTTTTCGTGGGCAGTTTGTTCAAAGTGTGACACAAATGATAGTTAGTGGCAGAAAGAGACTCATGAATCAATCAAATTACAGTTACAGCTGCTACAGTTATCTGCTGCTATAATAATTCATACACCTGTTTGAAATTACTACTCTTGTCAGTATGACAACTTTAAATCCTACTATTACATAATAGATGTACTTGCACTGCTGCAAACTAGTACAGCCTTTCATACTGTCAGACCCTCAACAGGAAGTGTGTCAGACAAAAAAAGAACACTCCAGTGACATAAATGATGGTTCTGTACTAACAGATTAAAAAAAAAGTAATTTTCCTGCTCAGAAGAGTATCAGCTGTAAAGAATCAAATCATCTTGATGAAACTCAGTTTTTCCTGGCCTGTACTTAGGTTTTCAGGCCCTTTGCTGTAGAAGTGCAAATTTTTATTAGGTGCATCTTAGCTTTAATATTTCTTAGGCTGTGTCCAGAATTTGACTGGAATTAATCAGTGGTATATTAAACTGACCAGACATTATTTAGAAAGGGACACACCATTGTATTTAGGGTCCCACAATTCACACAGCATTTCTGAACAAACAACAAGTTACAGTAAGAAGTCTCAGTGGCCCAGTGTGATAAATTATGTGTTGAAGAATAGATCAGGGCAAGGTATAAAAGGGTATAACAGAATTTATTTGAGTCAGAATTTCTTTCAAGGAGCACAGCGGCCTGAATGATTGTGAAATGGAACAAGTTTGAAAACGTCTATTCTCTTCTTGTAGAGTCAGCTGTCTGGACAAACTAAGTAAGCGGACAATAAGGTCCTGAATCAGGAAAGTGATCCAACACTGTCTAAAAGAGCTTCAGGGTGGGTGAATCTGCTGGAAGGATGAGCATCTGAGCAGTGATCAATTAAACACATTGATGGAGGCCACAGTCCATTTGGGGTTTACCAAACCGCATTTATAGGACTGTGAGAGTGTGAGGGAACAAATTCTCCAGTCAGACAAAAAAAAAACACAACAACTTTATTTTGTGAACAACCCCACATGGTAAAGCATGGTGGCCTCATGTTATGGGGCTGCATCTCAGCAGCAGAGATAAAGAGACTGGGTAGACTCGAGAAAAGGATTTCAACTTACTTTGCCTCTGATTCCTCTTTTGAGGGCATAAAACAAAATTTTTTGCTCAAAATGAGCTTTCTTCAAACTGGTCAAACTGGAGTTGCATGGTTGTCATGTGACATGTCCTTTAACATTTCTACAGTCTGATGGTGTTGATTTTTCATTCCCTCCAGAACCTCTGCGCCCGTTTGTTTGACTGATTTGTTGTGCTGGATGGTCGGCCAGCTCAGACTAAATATGAGGCGTCCTTGAGTACTCAGCTCAGTTTCACCATAGTAACAATTGGACAGGAGGGAAGCAGTCTAAAGTTTTCCTTTTTTTTCTCCAGAGCACAAATAATTGCCTGTAGACATGTCAGGGATGTTCTGGTGTTAGTGAGACATCCAAAAAGAGTGCTGCTCAGCTGCACATGTTACTTCATTAAGACTGCTGCAGATTCTTCTCAGTGTCTTGATAAAAGTGTTTTTACTGATTCAGGAACTTGCATTTCTTTGAAGCTATTACAACTGCATTTGCTTTTATATGGTGAAGATATAGTTTCATTATTGTTGAAGACTAAGACTGGTGGAATTCTATATTTTGATTATTATACAAAGAAAATACCAAAACCAATAGTGTGTTAGTTGTCCTAACACGTCCCCCAGATCTGATCTGACAGGGGCTACGGGTATAGAAAACATAATGGACTGGGTTAGAATTACCATTTCATTAAGGTTAGGAAAAATCCACCTTAGCCATTTCTTTGTTGGACCACATTACTCATAGCTACCAGATACTCTCAGTTGCCATCATGGTTAAACAAACAGACAACAACAATAATTTTAAAATGAATAATAATAATAATAATAATAATAATAATAATAATAATAATAATAACCAGAGGTGGAAAAGTTGGCATATCACCAAAAACAAAATGCAACAAAATAGAATGAAAACAAACTTGGTGAATAAATTCAGGTGTACATACGTACAGATCTGTACGCAGTGAAAAGATACTTGTTAAATATGAAATTGTTATACATGAAAGAAACATGTCATGTTTTTTTACATACTTTTCTTATGTTTTGTATTTATTATTAAGGATTTAAGTACCAATTGTGTACTAATTATAAGTACAAAAGAAAAATCATCTTATGGTGTACCTGATTCAAGGACACTCGTAATACCCATTGTTTATCTCAACAAACCAACTTCTAATATTTACATAAGGATAGTACATTGTAGATGAAAGCATTCTCATTTTCTTCGGGCAGTTTCTCAAAGTCTGGTTAATGTACGAGGTACTTAGACCAGTAAATGATTGTTGTTACGAAACAGGAAAGGAGCAATGTTTTCCTGAGTACAAGTCTATGCTGTCATCAACATCTTGAACTCATCTCTCTTCACCTCAACATTCGACACTTTCATAACACTTCCTGCCAGCAAACAACACAAGTGACTTGTCATACTTTGGATGTACAAATAATCCTTGTTGGAACAATTCGCTGCTAATCTTTCACTCTCATCAATGTTGTTTTCAGCAGCAACAGGCAGCTGTTTCAGCAAAACTATTGTACACCCATGATGACAGAAACACACACAGTGTCCAGCTGGTGAAGACTGAAACACTGAGCAGGTAAAAAAAATGATTCTATTCTCAGAGGTTCGAGGAAACTAGATCAAAGTCAAAAATATTTGTCAGCTAATAAACACAGTTTTAAACAAACGTTGCACTGTATCACCACCACATTCAAACATCATAACGAAAAAGAGAAAATGCAAAAAAGTTACTTGTAATAAATGTCTAGAATATTAACGGTGAGAATAAATTCTTATTCTAATAATAATTGAGTGTTGCCTTTCTAACCAATCAGAAAAGGCCAAATGCAGGGGCAACTACAGTATAAAAACCCTTTGAAAAGAAAATATCTCCTACAAGTCATTGAACATTGAAGGAACAATACTTGGTACTAACACCAAATGTTTAAAGGGGGTATTGCAGTTTAAATTTAAAATACTGGACAGCGTTGCTTCACCCCAGAATTCCTCCCTAAACCCGAAGCTCACCTGAGTTACCAGGTAGAGGCTGCACAAACATGAGTGAATGCGAGACGAGCAAAACATCAGACTTAGAGATGCTGCCAATGGCAACAATGAGTCCTACACTGAGTTGTGTATTTGTTGTTTCACAATTGTAAACCAGTTTATGTGCATGTTCTATTATTCTGCCTGTGTTAGCCTGATGCACGGCAGTTTACGCTGCCAAAGCTGAGTCTGTTATCCTGAAATATCTCTGAGAACTGTCCTTGTTCCAGACAGAGGTCACAGTTATGAACAATGAAGGACCATCACCGACGTCAAACAAACCTGGGGACAGCTGATCAGACATCACCGACAGAGGCAGGGCGAGTTGTGTGAGCATAGCTTGGCCTCCCGTTTTTATTGTTTCATAATTATAAACCAGCTCATGTTATTCTGTCTGTGTTAGCTTGATACATGGCTGGCTATTCAGAAATCCACAAACAGTTTCGGAAACACAAGCAAGTCAGATCCAGAAAAGCTGCACAAAACACTGGTTACCAGAGTCAGTTATCCTTAATCCAAAGTCACAAGTCCTTTTATCCAAAAAGTCAGTTCAGGATATTATTCAGGGTCAAAGCAGAATAAAACTACAGAGCCAGAGGGTCAGAGCAGAGATCAGGATCCAGAGAAGATCCAGGTTTTGTAACAGTTAAGGTTCAAAAGGCTAAAGAGTTGCTCAGTACAGGTAGAATTGCAGAATTTCTGCCAATAGGGGAGACTGTCAGAAGGTATTGTATACTAGGTTGATTACTAAATAATGAAAGCTGGGGATCATTAGAGTGAGTGTGAGTGTATGTGGGTCAGGGGAGCTGAACAGCTGGGTCGTGTGTGATGATGCGTGGCAGGAGCGTGACTGGAAAGGACAAAAAAGAAACTGAAAAACAAGAAAAAATAAATCTAAGAGATGGATGTTTCTTTAATCTCTGTTGACCTATGTGGTCACTTTATAATTTAACATAGTAACTATATTACATATTGTTCTTTTAAGTAACTACAGTACTCCACAGAAAACTTTACTTTCTTTATTTTCTCTCTTTTGTAATATCATCATATTTTTTATATAATATTTTAACAGTATTGTTGAAAAGCATCTAGAATTTAGTGGTAAAGTATCTTGAAAGTAAACATCTTTAGAGGATAATTTTATTCTACATGTCTTTGTGGCATAGAAAGCACATCTGCACTGGATAAGCAAAGGTCAGTGTCTGGAGTCTGCATTATTCCCTTTGTCTTAAATGTCAATCATAAAAATGTGCAGCTGTTGTTATCTTAAACAATTCCTTCTTCAGTTCCTCAGATTTCAGCCCTCAGTTTTGAGTTACTATTGACTGACTGACTTTCTGCTGTTTGTGACAGTGGGTTGTGATAATATCGCCATCAAGTGGAAAATGTCATTAGTACAGCCTGCCTTCAAAATTCACTTGCAGCTAAAGCATAAAAGCATAGTTCAGGACAAATATATGCTATTAAATATAAAACATACATGATACTATGTCTCCTGGGAAACAAAGCACATATATTTGACCTACATTAGAGACAAACTAATGCGCAACAACATATAGGAATGAATGACTGAACTAAAAATATTTTAGTAATGACTCCAGACTATCAAACAGTGATTTCCAGTGAACTGACTCAGCTTAGTGGAGCTGACAGTGCATGTGTCTATCAGTGGTCACTGGATATCTGTGTGTATTCGACTGCAGGAAGCTCAGTTATGTCACTGGAAGCCTTGTGCACTCCTTCTAGGAAACACTCTTCAGCGATTCCAGGAAATGCTACTGATGCCAGCAGAGATGGTAAATAACTAAGTACATTTACTCCAATACTCTACTTAAGTACAATTTTAAGGTACTTGTACTTTACTGAAGTATTTCCATTTTATGTTACTGGCACTTTTACTCCACTACCTTTTTTTAACAGCAATAGTTACTACTTTTTGCAGTTTTAGATTCTTATAAAAATCATTGTAAACGAATAAAGTGCTGAAGTGTCATTTATGGTTTAACCCAGAATCAGCCCCACCTTTACTGACTGCTGTTTTTGTTCTCTGTCTGAAGGTAGCAACATATTTCTGCTACATTGATTTACAGCATCAGATTCTACATTATTAAAAATATAAATTCTTCTTGGTGGAGCACTTTTACTTTTATACTTTAAGTATCATTTAGGTCAAGCACTTTCCTGTGCTTTCATTCCAATACAAAATAATTTCTCTTTCTCTGCTTTGGAATCAGTATAAGGTCACTGAGGTCTCACTGGTGCAATTTTCAATGTTGACTCATGTACAGAAATTGCACACACACACACTCACTCACATGCACTCATATAGTCTCCAAAACACACAGACAGACGGTCCAACGGGCAGCAGTGCTCAAAATTCTGCAACACAGCAGAAACAATTATGACCTCTCGTGTGCAGGCATGTGAGAGGCTGCACCTCTACAGTGTGCCTCACACCACACACACACACACACACACACACACACACACACACACACACACATACACCCTGCACCAGAGTCATATAACCAACACAACCCTTACCATAGCAGCTTTTTATTCAGAGCTTTGTACAGGACAGGTGTGGCTTTTGTGTAGGATTAAAGTTTTTCAGTTTCCAAGCTTAGTTGAAGCGTGTCTGTGTGTGTAACTGCATTATTGAATAAATACGGTGTTTCTTTCTATTCTGTCTCCTCTGCTACGTGCAAACAAACAATACCAAAGCATGAAGAAGAAGTGTCCAGGAGGGACCTGAAAAGACAGAAAACACACATTAACTGGGTTTGGTTAGATAATGTCAGTTTACTCTCGCTGATCACTTGAGACACACCCTCTCCCAGTAACAATATCTACTTGATATTATTATCATTAACAGTGAGACACCTGCTCTGCAGCCCTCTGACCTTATGTATCACTGGCCTCTAACTTATATGTAATTTTTTAGATCCAAAATCATGGAGGAAATTGTTGCTAAGCAAATACTGGAGTTTGTGGAAGGGTTTTTAAAAGTTTGTCAGCCTTACACCTGTGGGATGTCACAAATTGCTTACTCTTAATCTCACAGATGCAGGTACATGCTCTATCTTTTATTTACCTGTCCTCAGCATTTGACACAATCACAATCACAAACTGTGTCAGTAGAAAGAAAACTATTAAAATTTTAGGAACAAACAGTTTTTCATCTTATCTACAGAACAGAGTTTTGTTTCTACTGAAAGCCTGTTTCTTTTATTGGATTGGCTTTTTTATTGGATATTATAAGTATATATATATATAAGTTAAATTGTACTTGTGGTGAAATGCTTACCACAAAGCCTAAGAAAGTAAGTGGTGTGATAATGTTGCAGGAGGCAGAAACAATTAATAAAAAGGGGGAAATGAGTTTAAAAAGTGTATTTTCACCATTATCTGTAATGTACCAGTAATATTTGAAGACCAACCTTCAACAAAAGATCAATGACTTCCTGTATGTTTTATGAGTTGTGATGATGACACAATTCATTTTTCAATTTAATGGTGAAATATCTCTTTACTACTGACAAGCGTTGAAAAATATAGTTTGTCTGTTTTATGTAAACCTACCTGACTGATTCCCTCGGCTCGTTGTTGCTGAAGTAACAAACAGAAACAGAAATAAACACACTATTAGCTCACAGCGTCACAGTTCACATTATCTTTGTGAGACATGAATCTGTGGGACTCACCTGACCCCCTGACCAGCTCAATGCTGTAGTCGGAGAACTCATGCCGCTTGCTCACAGAACAAACATGAGCACCAAAGTCCTGCGCTTTGACTTGCTCGATGGTCAGTGTGATGCTGCCAGGGTTGTAGGTGATGGTGTAGCCCACACTGCAGTTCTGGAAATCTTTGTGTTTGATGTAGTGACACAGCAGCTCGTAGTGTGGACCTCTCCACTGTACAGACAGCTGAGTGTCTTCCTCATAGTGGTACGAACACGGCAAAGTGACCTGCTGGCCAGGCTGACAAAGCACTTTTACAACACTACCTGTTCACAGAAACAGAAACATGTTTTAACAGATGTTTTTCTCAGGACCAAATGACTCATAATGTTACTTGTGTTAGATGTGTAAAACTGCTGCGTGTCTAAAAACACCAGGATGTTGTTTTCCCTCGTTGTTGTGGAGTTTATCTACTCACAAGAAGACAGTGGCGCCAAGAGAGAGAGTAGAAACCTCTTTCATTTGTAATTTTATCCATTGTTAACATAAAATAATGATTACATCTGGCGCATTTATAAATATATATATGTAAAAATGTATATAAAATATTATTTTATACTGATTTTTTCTGCAACCTTCTGTTACACTGAGAGTTTTTTCACAGCGTGTAGCACAATTAAGTGAACATTTAGTTGCCTTCCAGTTAATTATAACTATAACCAAAGTTAGGTTATCATTGTAATGGCAAAGCATTTGATGAGTTCAAGTACTCCTTTCAAAACAAGACGTGATCAAACCTACAAACCACAGTACGTTTCCATATTTCAGTCCATTGATTAGATTTTCTGACATCACATCTCCATGTTAAGCTCCTTTTGAGTAGCTTTGTCTCTTGTCATGAACTTTAACTCCCTGAATGCACCATAACTACACAGCAACACGCTGATATTGATTTTGATGAAAAACAAAAGCCTGAACCTTCAGTGTAACAGCGTGTGTCGAGCCTCTCCGAAACATTTGGAACTAATTACATATTTGTATCTAGTGAATGCCAAAAACTTTTCTGTTTAAAAGTGTCTGCAAATATGCATGACATAAATAATTATGTCTTTCTTCTAAAGAGTCTGATGATGTTTCTATGTTATAAATTAATAAAATGAAAAACTTACCTTCTCCAACAACATGTGACAGAACCAGTCCAAGGTACAGTGTAGCTGTCCCAGTCTGTTCAAGAGGTGTTCTCCACATTTGGTGATGGATTGACTGAACAGATTCAAATAATTACATGAAAATTATTTGGAAATATCAGGATTGTGAAGCAGGAAGTTCAGAAACTACCTCATATCACTTTTGTTTTATCAGTATCAGCATCAGTTTACAAGCATCAAGATGTGGTAACCAGGCATCAGAAGACTCCCTGTAATATGAAGCTTTTTAAGAGAGTGCAGCCAAAAGCTTCTTCTTAAAACAAAAACGCAGCCACAAAATATGACTTTAGAATCACACTTTTACTTAAATACAACAATCTGGTTTTCAACTATTTGAAAACCAGCAGGTTAACTTTTCAAATGTTTTCAACTTTGTGACAATGTCACATGTTGAACAAGACATTCTTCAATTGCTAGAGGACACTTTCAGTTCCTCTGATTAAATCAATGTCGACAGATTTGTAGATACATTGTTTTATTTTAAGAAAGTACACATTTCTGCTTGTTTGCACTGGAGTATTTCTGCAGTCAGAGACTATTTTTAATGTCCTGCATTGTTTTGCTCCTTTTTTCGCCATTGTCTCAGGAATTCATATCATTGTCAATGTCATTTATTGTTTCACCTTTGGAGAGGAGGTGCATGGTTTTGGTTTATTTCTATATTTCTTTCAGATGGTTTTATACCTAAAATTATACACTTTGGTTCAGTACTAAAAGTACTGATAGTGATTTGGAAGATCAACAAGACTGACAAGACAAGAGAAATTTTTTTTTTTTAGCTACTGTACTTGTATTGTTTTTTTTTTTTTACTTTGACACTTCATTTTCCAAAAATTTTATTTTTATTTGCTATTATTTGATAGATCCTGCATTACAGGGTTACAATTTTAAATGGAAATGCAGTTGACACTTCCACATTTGTACTTTGCACATTTGTGTATGAAATGTAAATGGAAAAAATATGCAACTAAAATCACGTGAATCAGTTTAATGTTAATCAGTGTCACTGATACAAATCAGTGAATTTTCAAAGTTTTCAAACACACATACAGTACAGAAAAAAAAATACATAATAATAAAAAAATCACATTTCCACTGTCAAAATTAACATAATTACATGGTGCACAAAGAAGAAATAACTGTACACTGGCACAGTCCTACCAAAGATTATTTACATATGCACAAACACACATATGAGCACTCACACACACTCATTCAGTCTCATTTAGTGAAAACATATGAATTGTTCCATGACAAACTTAAATACTTTGCTTGTCTTACTTATAACGCTGTACATCACACAAAGCTCTACATAAATGTACAAACAAAAATCCTGCATCATAGACTTTTGACTTGTTCTGAAGACAATGAGCCTCATGCACAAACGTAAGATTCTTTAAATTGCACAACTGAGAAATCGGAAAAGAAGTTGTCTTTCCGTTATTTTTCTCAGCTTATATTGAGCCACAGTGTTGTACTGGAATTCCCCTGTGGCAAATTTTTATTTTTATTTTTCAATGTATGAAACTTACCGGGACAGAACACATATCTTTATCGCTATTACATGTGGAAGACACGATTTATTAAATCTAGCCAACACAACTCCATAATTATCAAGTGGCTTTCATCTGACTGCAATTTGAGCAGAATTTGTGCAGTTAAGAGACGTTTATAATAAAAGTTTCTGATAACAATACAAAAACGTTTAGGCATGAGGCCCAGTGTTTTCTGGTTTTCACTGTCGACTGACTAAAATCACATCATCACCTTCACATTTTCCAGATTCCAGCCATTAAAAAAAACATACATTTTGTAATTTTACGTTTTTGCTTTCTAACAATCCTAACAGTTTGGACTCACTATGCTAAAATGTGTGCTGGGTGTCCATGGCACAGGAACTGTTATGTGCAGACCTGTGCAGACTGTCCATGATCCTGAAAGTCAGTCATGGTGAAATCAAGGTCATAAACAGGCTTTAAGTTGTGTAGTGCATCAGCTTTAGTGCCTGTTTTATGGACACAGATTAGTCCAGGACTGAGGTTTGTGCTGAAAAAACACCTACAATTCAGTTCGTCCCTCCTTCCTTTGTGTTTAAGCACAGGTGTTAATGTTTTTGAGAAAACACTGTGGACAGTGTAAGACCTCAGTCTTCTGTGTGTGTCTATTGTGCTCAAAGCAGTACGTCAAGATGTACCTGATGCTGCCGTGAAGTACAAAATGATGTCACAAAACCAATGAGACACAG
The DNA here is from genome assembly GCA_900302695.1 of Helostoma temminkii. Taxonomy (NCBI): domain Eukaryota; kingdom Metazoa; phylum Chordata; class Actinopteri; order Anabantiformes; family Helostomatidae; genus Helostoma; species Helostoma temminkii. The sequence goes on along the minus strand of OMLM01020258.1, from coordinate 64,934 downwards.
AAACAATCACTGTACAAATACATTTCATATTTTACAGTTTTATCTTCCTTCTGCTTGTGCCTTGCTGACAGCTGACGGTGATGTTGCCCCAGCATGCTGCAGTTACTGGATGCCTCTAAACAAACACATTGCGAACACCATGGCGAAGAGCTGGAAAAAGACACACAAGAATCACAGAGGTTAAAGGTTCCTGTTTTAAAGTAGATGAGACAAGCAAAAACTCCTCATCACTTACTTGGTCTAAAGATGACCAAGATGAAGGTGCCACATTTAAAATGAAACAACCATTCCAGTTTTAGTTAATCTGTACACCAGGTTTTTGTTAATAAAACTACAACACTTTTAAGTGAAGTAAGCTGAGTAATAGAGAAACCTGAAATATGGCACAGGCTGAGGGCCACACCTCAGATGTGTGACTTAAGACGTTTGGTTGTCAGAAAACAGATACTTTGCAGTTCTGCTGTCTCCATATTATTTATCCTTAAACTCTCTTTAAATATTGGTTCTGATTAATCAGATACGAGCCGTGCTGTCAATAAAAAGCTCACAATTTCAGTAAACTGTTAAATCCTGGTGTTGTGATACTTTAAATAAAGTACCAATTCTCATTTAGATTTTTATTTTTGGCATTGTTTAGTTCTTTGCTCAACAGCAGCTCAGAGCTGATCTACTTAGTCATTATATTAACGTGTGAGAACAGCTCCAGAATTGTTGAAATATGATAATCACAGAGACATAATAGAGATAATTGTAGGTAATGGGTCATTTAAAGCTGAGCTATGCAGGTGGAGGTAAATTTGCAAGACTTCAAACACTTCGAGCATGATTCTAAAAGGAGGGGGAAGAATACAGTATGTTCCCATTTGTGATTGTTGTTTGCATCTTGTTGGCATATGAGATAAAATCTTCCATGTAAAAAAAGTGAGAAACACTGCACATACTTCAATCGACAGCACCACGATGGCCAGAGCTCCTGCTGTGTAGATGTACGTCTCAAAGTAGTCCACCATCGCAGAGTAACAGCCCTGCGTGAAAAAACAGCCTTTAACTCAACATGTTTATGAAACTATAATTAACAGCGCTCATGTGCTTTCTAATTGTTGCACTGCTACATTGACATAAGTTAAAGGTCTTCTACTTATTTTCTGCTCTGACATTTGTACAATTCTCAAACCTGACAGAATGTAAATTTCAGTTTGTGAGTAAAGTGTGTTTTATCTAATGACCTTGTTGTGTCTGAAGGCCACGCTGCCGCTCACACACTGCTCCACACTCATGTCTCCAGGGTAACTGTTCCTCTGGCAACAGGCCTCAGGGACCATCTTATTGGGGCTGAGGAGCCTGAAGAGGCTCTCCTCGAAGTCCTCAGGGCCACTTACGCCACAGCAATCGAACTGTACAGAGAAACACGGTGGGGACAGGACGTAAAAAACCCTAGAACCTGGCCATTAACGGGTAATATTATTGTCACAATGGACAGTTTTGAAATAGAAATACACAAAAAACACTCTTTTACCGTGTTCATGATGGCGTTCCACGTGGAGGTAAAAACATCTGTGTTGTTGTGACCTTGATAGTGGCGTTTCAGCTCCCTGGTGAAATACTCTCTGGTTAACTGTGTAGACACACAAGCACAGTTTGTGAAAGTCTTCTTAGAACCAGGCATATTTCACCTACAGTGTCTTATAGTAAACAACTGTTTAGGCAGTTTGCCAATTTCAATTTACTGATTGGGAGTAAATAAATCAATGTCAGATTTAGTTTTCAATTTTCTATTTATTATTGAACACTATTTATAAAAATGACACTTCTTCTTGGATCCTCCTTCCACTGATCTGCGTCACTGATGACTGGAGCAAACGCAAAATAATACAAATGGATGTACAACAGTGCAAGTGAAAATGTCTGAACACGTGCCCAGTTCCACAGTAATTCAATAGTTTTACTCACAGCTTTACAGACTTAATGAAAAGATGCACACTGTACACACAGTTTTAGCTCTGAATTTACAGAGGTATGAAACCTGTCTGCAGATGTAATGAAGCCTCTGACCCTGAGTGTGCTTTATTAAACATGTTTAGGAATTCAATAGTTTAGAAACAATGAAACACCAAACACCTGTCAACCAGTAGCAGAGTTCTGTCTTTCCATAGTTTAAAATCTGTAAGGTCACATGTATATTCAATCATTTAATCAACTCCTGCTCAAAAAAGTGTTTTCTTCTTGTTCCTTCACCTTAGTGCTGGATTTTCACTGTGCAGAATAATGAGCAGAGTACATTAATACAAACTGTTGTTATGCAACTTATTAGTGTGTGCTGTTGAAACTTAGTGCACTGAATTCAAAGTGGAGACATCTTGTGTCCAGTATTTAAGTTTTTTAATACATGCACTTTCATATGTTTTGTCATTTTTAGGTAGTTAATGGGATTTTTTGTGAGAAGCTCACACCAGAGACAGATGCACCGATTAACTAACAAGGCGAACTGATCCAGAGACAGTACTCACATGCTCCCTGAAGAGAAACGCCAGGATGGCAGCTGCCAGCTCAGCCAAGAAGATGAAGAGGATCAGCATGAAGAACTGACAGAAGATTTAAAAAGATGTGACAGTGTTATATGTTATACTCTACAAAGACTGTCTAAACAAATACTTCCTTATTACAATACTACTGTATTTTACATACTGTATGAGATGGACTTTGAAACAGAACATTGAAACAGCAAACATACTGTGCCATTAACAAGTCGAATAACTTACTTTTCTTACAGTGGCAAATAATTCACAATCCACAGTAAGAGAAGTTAAAAAAATAAAACCTGACAATAAAAAATCCCTCTAAGTGTTGCAGTTAGAGTCAGTTCCTCTAGATGGCAAACTTGTATTTAGTAACTGATATAAAACAAAATGAAAACATGCTTTTTGAACTTGTAGCAAATGAATTAAGTAAAATCTCATATCTCTTATTTACAAAATAATTCAAACCCTTAATTCAGCTCTTCTAAATGACCCATTTGGCAGCAGAATTGTGTGTGATTCTAATAGATGTTAATTGCTTCACTAACAAAGCCGTGGGCGGTCGGTATTCACACTTAGGGGAACAGGACACAGGGTAAACACCTCAGTTTACATTCTAGTAAAAAGTATGTCACTTTTTACTTTTTTTGCATCTGATGGCCCCTTTAAATAATTTAGACTGTTGTTTGATGTAAGGTGATCACAGCGGGTGGTAAATCCCCGTCGTAAACAATATTAATCAGACATAACTCCCGCTGACTTAAGCACACTCACAAAGAGCAGGAGACATTTATTCTCCCGGATGGCTCCGCAGCAGCCCAGAAAGCCCAGCAGAAACAACAAGCTGCCCATGGCCAGGATGACGTAGACCCCAGTGAACAGCAGGGGGTTGGCTGCCACAATCTCCCTGAAGCCCATTGGGTCCACCAGCACCCAAACACCAACACCCAGCAGGAAGGAGCCACCCAGCTGGTAGAGAGAGCACTGATTATTCACTCAGAATGATATCAAGTGTTCCTCAGATATTTTTTGTAGTAAAGTTACCAGGACCCAGGACTGTTGAGCAGTTAGAATATTATGAGGCAAGAAGTGTTTCTTAAGATGGTACATTTTCTCAGTTTAAACATGTGACATGGTGTATTCATGAGATTTGCAAATTATTGCAGTGTGGTATTTTTTTTACAGTGTCCCAACTTTTTTGGAATTGGGGTTATAAGTTGTGTACTTCCTTAACATGCTCTATTTAATGAAACTCAAAACTTCACTTCAGTCATTTTGATGTTAAACATCATTTAAACAAAGTAAAGAATGTGTTTAACTCACAAAGATGAAGAAATTGAAGATGAACATCAGGTACTTCATACAGCTGAGGCAGTCCCCCTCCATGGCTGAGCCTCTCACTGAAACCTCCCCCTGCCCCTGCATGGACACATACACATAGACACAATTGCCACAGTGTGTAGATATACCTTAGGAAGCTGCTTTTGATGTGACGTGCAAAGATTTCACCAAATCTTCATTTTGAGGATTTGTGAAATTTGTATGCAGTGCCATAATCTGCATACAAATCTGCATAATCTTACAAAAGCACTTTGCTATGATTATGGTTATTGTGTGTGTATTGTTTATGTATGAACAAGTAGCCACTTTTTGCTTTAGTCTTTTTTGTTTTTTTATTTTGTATCTTTTATTTGACATCGTTCTTTTTTTAGAGCACAGTCTGAACTGCTTCTTCTAAGTATTTTAACCAGATTGTTCTCACGTGTGGCTTTGCTGCAGTTCAACTACTCCCAGTGTGAAGTGATACATAGCTTGTACAGCTACAGTATATTGTCAAAGTATCATCACCAATGCTGTTAATTTCTATGTCCAAATATAAAATATTACATGTTCAGAAAATAGAGCAAATAGCCCCATTTTCATGTTTTGTTTTTTTTTGTTTTTTGTTTTAGTTGTTTCAATATAATTAATCAATTTTGTTATCAGCATACATAGGTGACTTTAAATCATAATATAATTTCTTAACTGGAACAAAGACGTGAATATTGCCCAAATTTGTGCTGTAAATAATTTACACAAACAGTAATATGCACTACCCTGTAG
>OMLM01020258.1:43622-60295 GCA_900302695.1 Helostoma temminkii | reverse complement strand
TCTGCCCCTTAAAAAAAAAAAAAAAAAAAAAAAAAAAAAAATCACATACTGTAGATTTATCAATTTTTATTTTACATTTTCAGAAGAGAGTACAGGCTTGATCCCTCCTCTGTGTCTCATCTGTGGTTGTTATGAGTGTACACAAGGACCAGGACAGAGAAATGCAAGATGACACATCGGCAGTAACAGTTTTTGTCAGTTCTGGGGACGTGACACTGACAGCCTGTCCCTGTGGGATCATATGACACATGGAGGGACTTGGCTGGAGCTGAGGACGACATGTTGATGTAAGTGGGGCCATCAGTGGAGGGTGTGAAAAGGACCAACTGTGCACTTATGGTCCTGATGGTGTTTACCAGTTAAAACTAACATACCGCCACCTGTCACATCTACGGATTATGGCAAGCAGTTTCATATAACTGCATTTCACTTATTCTCTCATCACTTTTAAGTGATAACATTTAAAAAGTACTTATTGCCGATTAGATCCAATTAGTCCCATTTAGCTCAGGTCCAGACCAACTGGTTTGTGTTCACAAATAAATGCTTATTGGGGGAAAATACTACAGACAGCAAGACAGTGGATCAAAATAAACTAGAGTGTGGGTGTTGATCAGAATGAAGGAGTGTGTCCTCTAGTGCATCACTATATCTCACTGAAGGGTTTTTCACCATGCACCACGCGTCCCGTCTCGCCCTTCATCCATATTAATTTGCCCACTGATGTTCCCATCATCATTCTTTGTGTTCAATTTTAATTACAGTAGCAAATGTTAGCTTGCTAACACTAAACTAAGATGCTTTAGCTTAAAGCACCACCTCGCTTAAGTACAGACATTCTTGTAGCGTCTTAGTATACAACCAGTAAACAATGGTACTGGTACCAGCTACCAAATATCTGGTATCGTGACGTCCCTAATACAATATCATCAGACATACTGTGTATTTTAACTTGACTTCTAGATCCCATTTGTTAGTTGCTTGATGAACACCACCTCAACAAGAGAAACTGTCAACAAAGGCTAAAGAAAGAAATGTAAATATGTGACAGCTAAAGTTTGGAAGGTGATATTTCATAGAGAGGCTTCCTTGTAGTTGTCAGGTATCTGAGATTAAAACTGAAAGCAAGGACTGAAAATCCTTCAATCCAGTCGACATAATGGTTAACACCAGTCGCTGCTTTTTAACATCTCAACCTCAATTAGCTCTTAGCTTTGCAAATGTGTATTTACTGCTAATATGACTGATCTGTGTGGGGCTTTTACTTCAATGAAGTAAAATGTCAGGTGCTGTGCCCTCACTGCTATTAAACACAGGTTTTGTGATTGCCATTGCACTCTGGGTAATTGCAACCTATTGGGTGATGTCAGGGTTAGTAAAATAGAGCATGTATGTGTATTAGGAATTTGTCTGTACATGCACTCAGCATTATTAGCACATCTCCATCAATGACTCATGTTTCCATAAAGAATTATAATTGCACAGATAGATCTGTTATTATGAAGTGAACAAAGAGAAAAACACAATCATAAAGGCACTGGATAAGACAAGAGAGACAATAAGAAAAAACAAATAAGAAAACATAAAAGGCTGTCAAAAACACAACAAGCATTGTAGTGATGCCAGAGTAAACATGATTACACAGATGCATTTATTGCAATCACCAAACGGCTGCCATAATCACAGGCACAGAAAGGCAGAAACAGAGTCATGATTAAAAACCTACAGGGGTCAGAAATGCAAAAACGGCTGTTACAGTTACAAGGAATCATTATTTAATCAAACTTCCTTAGAATAATAAATTTATAATGATTACAATTATATTTAAAATCCACAAACAGCTGCTGAAGCAGGAAACTGTAAGAACTGTAAATTCACACCAGCTGCAGGTCTGGTTGATCATTGTGCTGTCTCACATTTCATTTTTGTCTTTTCATGTGACGATGACATGTAAGGGTGTATTTTTCTTTTCATCTTGTCAGGAAACATCTCCTGGAAACTCTTCAAGCCTCTGTCATTAAACTCTTTACAAATACAACTGATAAGTTAAAAATGGGTTATAAATAGCAAAAATAGCAGGTGACTGATGACTGACTGATGTAAATGGTTTGCATGTTGCATGCAGTGAAACTTTAGTATTATTGATCCACAAATTATTAGGGATTATGTTTATATAAAACTGAATTTAATAGTTATTTCTTGTTATCATCAATATTGATCTCTTCCGTAGTTACCTCAGCCTATCACTTTTAAAATAAAATACATTTTATCCCAATATCACGTGTCTTGTCATTGAGCTCAGTCCAAACAAAACCTCACACTTTAGCCTCAGGTTATTAGTACTTTAATAATGTTACTTACCATCTACACATGAAGCTACAAAGACACAAGTGTATGGATGTAATTTGCATTGGAAAAGTCCAGATCTACTTACTGTAGCGTTAACATTAATACTCGCTTGAAATCTTGTTTTTTTTTTAAATCAACCTCCAGTGTTTTTGTTTCCTGACCTTCCTTTTGTGAAATGTTAATGCACTGTGGGATATCAGCTAGGTGACAGGCCTCCAATATAATGGTAGGGGAAACACTGTATCTTACAGAGTGGATGAATTCGAGTATCGTGCTTGTCCTAGCTTAAGTTGTATTTTTTGACTTTAAGGTAATCTCACACAATGTACAAATAAAGCTCTAATGGCCAATGATTTAAAAATGAAGACACTAATATCGCGGCTGCACAAATCTGAGCTACAGTCTATCCCTCAGGTAGCATCAGGTGAGCTTGGCTCCTACACATAATAACAAAATTTTTTGCAAAAGCCCCCTTGCATTGTCAAATATTAAACACTGGACACTGAGAGCTGGTTCAAACATATCCTTTAAAAAATTTGTTTAATTAATACGAAAGTTCACAAACATTTACAAAACATTTCACAAAAATATTGAGGGCAATACTAAATTTTAGGGAAGAAATTTAAAATGAATCTGCCATATACTGTATGATGCATGTGTGTTTATTATTTTCTTTGTATTCTTCAAATGTAATCAAACTGGAGTTTTAAAGGTTTTACTTATTTGCCGTTTCCCTGTTGTAAACTAGAATTAGAACACAATATATTTCTGCCTTCACATAAGCCACTTGTATATTTTGTTTCCTTATTTTCTTGTATCGACAAATTTTCTTGTGTGTAAAAAAATCTTTGTGAGCTTAGAAGTGTTTTCGGTATTGTAACTATTTTTTTATTATAAGTGCTTTTTTGTGCTCATAATTAATATTCTTACCTTTTTTTGTATGCAACTGTAATTTACACCATCAGAAAGGATCAGAGGTGAAGATGGTTTCATTGTTAGTAGTACATTAGTTAATAGTACATTGTGTATTTCACATGCGCAGTACTGTGGTTGAATTTTAAGTGTGTTCACTGCACAAATACATAGTGGTGCTTACTGTAGATCTCATTTAGCAGCTGTGGCTCCTTTCAAAAATAGGTCTGGGGGCAGCTGGGCAATTTCACACAGTCATTCAGAGAATGGCCAAAAAATCCCCTCTCCTCTCTGCAGTCATGGAGACTCACTCAGCTATAACATTCAGTAATCCTGCTTCTCCCTGTGGCTGTTTCCTGTGGGTAAACGCAGGAGATCCTTCAGGTGTTGAGTTTGATCAATCTACACTGGGACTTCCTGGTTATGAAGCAAGTTTATACTGTATTTATGAGCATCTGGAGTGTGCCATATCAACCTTTAATCCAGTACTCACTCTCATTTCAGTGCTGTTTGTGGTTTTCAACAATTCATGAGAAAAATATCTTTACATTTATCTACTAAAGTCTGTAAATTTGCACACAGCTGCCAGACGCTGTTGGACAGACATTTAATAAGAACAATGACTGAGGCCAAAACAATAAGCTGCCAAATGCTAAAACAATCCATAAAGCAGAGAGAGAACTGCATGTGATAAATCTGTGTAGGTCACTCTGAGCGACACCATACATGTCATCACATGATCCATTATTAACATACAAAAGAAATATTAATCAGTGCAGCTTTAAGAAAACTGTTCATCTGTGTGGCTCTTCATCAGCTGTTAACCAAACACAAAACTCAAACTTGGCAACAACCAATATAAGCAGTGAAGTGATAGAAAGCAGATACTAAAGAGGCATCACAGACTTTACCATCTATACTCTCTCAACTCATTTAGCAGCTGCTCATTTCAAGACTTAAGTCTTGGGTCCAAACCTGAGATCTGATAATTCTGAGGCAGCTAATGTTTAAGAGGAAAGGCCGTACATTTTCCTAAAAAAAAAAATGTATATGTATTGTACATACTTTCTTTATTCTAAATGTTTGCTTTACATTTATATAAATTTTAAGAGGTTCCCAATCCCTCTTCATTTTTATCAAGGCTATGTGGAGTTTCAGATTACATGGGAACAAGTAGGAAAAATTATTCTGTGATCTATTTCTATACTATTCCTAAACATATTCAGACAATAATTTTGATTATCCCAAACATATTATTTCCACACTGACATCCATCGCAAACAGCATCTTTATTAGCAGTTATAGTACAACCGCTAGCCCACAGATCTGTGACTGCATAGTCAGCATACTGCAGCAATGAAACAAGATCCCGGTGTGAATCCCCAGGCGTTCCACAGCCACTCTGTGTAACGGTTTCTGCAGAGATTACCCACCAGTAACACCAGGCTCTGGTCCAATAAATCACATTGTCACCTGGAAGGAAGTGCAGCAAGTGTGTTCCCTCAGTGCTGGCGAACTAGTGGACCTTAATACCCTCATTCGTTAGAACAGTGCTATGTAGCAATGAAGGGGAACTATGGCATACAGTAAGCCCAGTGGGTGTAATCGTTCTGCATGTGTCCTTCTGCAATGAAACTGCCATGAAAACACAGACAGTGCTAAAGCTTTTTTATAAAAAATATTAGTAAATCTCAGAAATACCAGAGTGGTGGTTTGTTCCCTATAGTGGGTCTCATATTCTGAATACATAAATGTATTTATAATCTGATACATGAGTTTTATCCATGTGTTAAATACTTTGCCACCAAGGAATGCGATGCAATAAGTTTCTGAATATAAAATGTCATTACATTGGCTCCAACACTACTAGCAAAAAACATTGATCTGTTTTTGATTTTGATGATATTCAATATTTTAACTATTATCAAAAATATATATAAAGATGAATTGTTCTCAGTATCACATAATGTGTGTGTATCCAAAGCCTGGTTTCTTTTTTTCTCTGTGCCACAGAGCAACACTGTCGTTACATACACAAACATACACAATGAAACTAGCTGAATCAGAAGTACCTCTGGGTACCGACCCGCTGCAAGACTGCACTGAATTGTTTAGTCTGTTTGCAAGTTACTTTAGCAAAATGAAATCTTTCACTTTGTTTGAAATAAGGGAGAAACCCTAATGAGAAATAATGATATGGGATGGAACGAAAACTTGAACAAAGCAAGCCTCAGGAGAGTGTTTTCAAAGAGGTAATTATTAGTCCTGCCTTCTCTCCGTCCTTGCTGAAAACTACGTGTTACGAAAAGCAGTCACATGGACAACTTGTCACTTTGAGGAGCTGCCACCATGCCTCAAACCATAACCAGAGCTAAGCAGAGGAGACATCAAATAATATTCTTTCGCATGAAAGGCCCTGAGATGCATATCAAATAAAAGCAGGTGGATAAAGAATACATAAAGACGGGGGAGTCCCTGAAGCTGTACGTGGTGTAAGCCTCGCTGAAGCAGCCATATTGACTTACTTTCCTTCTCTGAATACTAAAGAAGTGTGAAAGTACAGAAGTGGAGAAGCAGGAAGAAAAGCAGCTCTCATGGGGTCACCAGCAATTTCAGTTTAATTAGCCAAATCACCAGCCACTTCAGTGAGGAACTGAATCCAGTCTGGGCCAATTTAGTCTAATTTCTTCCCTATTAGCTGCAATGTAGTAGATACTGCCATGGTAGCAATTTTAAACACAGAGCCAAAGAGCTAATACCAACCAGCAGTCTTGTGACCTCCATTATAACGCTCATAAACATTGCACTAATAAGGACTAAGGAAACTTACAGTTTATCCAATTTGGTTCTTATTGTTGTAGCTTTTTACATTTACATTTAATCATTTGGCAGATGCTTTTATCCAAAGCGACTTACATGTAAGGCACAAAGCGAGGAAAAATCTAAGTCAGTGAGAAAAATTGTAAAGCAAAGCACCATCAGAAGAAGTGTGTCCGGTTCATGAGATGTTTTTTTGGATGAAAGTGCATTTTAAGTGCACAGAAAGTTACAGAAAAGTTCTGTCTTCAGCAGTATCTTGAATATTAGGAGTGAGGCTGCTGTAGGCAGTTCTGTAGCTCATTCCACCATCCTGGGACCACAGAGCTGAAGAGCTTTGCAGTGGATTTTTTGTTTTGTGATGAGACCACCAGACGCCATTTGTTGGCAGAGCTCAGTGGGCGGGAGGGAATGTAGATCTGAATGAGGGAGTTGAGGTAGATAGGTGCAGTTGAGCTGACCACTCTGTAGGCAAGACCTTTAGCCATCACCTCTACTGGTTATGAAAACACTGTCGTACTGGTTTGGATAAAAGGACGTTTTTTCTGTATGTTACATTTAAAAAAGTAGTAACATCACAACAGCGGTTGTATAGGGTTGCAGCTTAAAACTAACTAACTAGTATAGGTTTTGCTAACTAGTATCATAAATGCTTATTGTCCCAGACTAGACAATCTATATTTAGAGGTGAATCATTCAGTGGGGTAGTTTCTCTCGTTACATTTTGTGGTTGGCAAGGTCACAGCTCATAGATAAATTGTTGACAAGTCAAATCAGAGGTATGGAGAAAATGGAGAAAATCCAAAACTTACTGATTCTACTGGGCATTAAAGGACAGATTAAATATTTGCCATAGAGTCAAACCAGGGGTAAAGTACAGTGTTAATCTGATTAGGTGTCAGGATCAGTCAACTGCCTGACCTGTGTAAAGACTGAGGTCCCAGTCTCAGTACCAACTCACCAGAGACGTATTGATTATTAGATGCTAAATTAAGGTCATTTTCATTTGGAATAACAACAGCATTGAATTTCTATAGCTACCTGTGCGGTAGATTTTTGTAGGCAGATGTTTTGTGATGCGGTGAACATCTTCTTTTCCAATTGAAGATTATTTTTTTCTCAGTTAAGCTGAGGTGAAGGTGATGTAATGTTGTGCGCTGACTATACACAAGGACAAATTGCACCCAAAAATAGAATTTAAAATTCAGAGAATAGAACTGAATTATTTAACACATAACTAAAATACTACTAGACTCTGTATTGGCAAATGTGCCATGTTTGAGTCAGTGCTGCTGGTACCGCTTTTCCAGCCTGTTAGTTTGGAGCAGCTCTAAATGTTGACATGGGGAAGAGAGATATGACGTCACCCTGTGCTCAGAGTGAAATGCTCTGTTGGTCAAACTGAGTGTTGCTTTACAGGATAATGCCACTTAGTTTTTGTTTGGTTTTTTGTTGTTGTTGTTGTTGTTGTTGTTGTGATACGTTGTTTCAAATGTATTGTGCTTCTTCTGCTTTAGAAAATACAAACATCAACACAAATACAAATTGTTAGTACAACAGACAGAAATGTAAGATTAAAATATTAAGAAAAATATGTCTTAAACGTCTCATGAGCACAGCCACAGTGAAATACTCTTTTAAATCAAATAAGGGCTGAGGGCTGAGCAGTCAAGTTCACCATCTGCCACAATCACACACCAACACTTTCATGTTTGCGCAGGATGTGGGCATCCTCAGTGGAAAATGGTTCCCCAAAAAGCACTATTTCCTCCGGTTCATGTAACGATTGCTAAAAACGTACATCCACTGAGCTGAAACTAGCTTTACCTTCAAGGTCTTTTAAGGGATACTACACTTTTTAACTTTAATGTCATGCTCTTTAAGCTGCTGTTTAACTGTGCTGCAATGTACTGAGAGCTACATGTGATTTTTGTTACGTTAGACAGAATTTGTTTTAGTTTGATACTGTGTAACTGGCAATTGCAAGCAAATTTGCTTGCAAAAGTTACATTTTTTCCAATCTCAGAAAGAAAAACACCTAGTAGATATTTTATTTTCACTGAAACATGGACATTAGCAGAACTGCAATTTCAAAAAACACCAAAGTGAACTGGGATGTATTCCAGAAAGTGGGTTTAGTGAAAACTCGAGTTTGCTAACCCTTAGTTGAGTTGTCAACACTGAGCCAGTTACTGTGCTAACAATTTAACTTTCTTTAACAAAGCACACTTTATGTTTTTCTTCTTTCCTCCTGCTGATTCTGAAGAAACATATTCATATAGTCCTTATATTCATACAGTCATATATTCATACAGTCATATATTCATACAGTCCATCTCAAGCACAGACTTGACCACATTAATCTATGGAAGTTTAGATTGCGAGAAGATAAATATCCAATTTGTATATTTTTACTAATGTCACAATCTCTGTCCTTACATTCAGATATTACATTGTGAGTTTATCCTTAGGTTAAAATCAGTGTCTCTTTACTGTCCATCTTAACAGCACTGTGACTCTGTGGACATTAACTGTCGTGTCTCACTCTCAGTTCATTTCCTGCTGCCTATAGTCACTAGATGTTCTTAAAAATTGATCACTCATTCATTAAGTAAATTCAAGTCAACTATATTCTGAAAGATAAAATGAATAAAATGCAACACTGTTAAATTCTTGAGGATTTTCTCCAATCTAACTTCTTTCACTGCAGTGTTTTCTGCTCTAATAAGAAAGAAACCCGATTTCTCTACGATAACTCCAATCTCTGAGCCGTGTATACTTGTAACCACGTTTTTCCATTTTGGGTTTTTACAAGAACATGTGTGCAGGACAAAGTCTGCAGACACTCACCACTCTGCTACTTTCAGTAGAGAGGAGCAGCTAGATGAAATGGAAGATCATTACATGGAGCAATGCTGTCTGCCCATTCATTCATGTTTCACAGTGTATTTCCTTAAGTGCCCAGTGAAAAGGAGCACTCCCAACACATATAAAAATAATAATGATAATAATAAAACAGTGAGGGACCAGTCTGGATTAAATGGAAACTCTGCTCTTTATTTGCCTATTGCCACGTTGAATCGTAGTATTTGCAATCTATTGACAATGTTTATTTCATTCACAAAAAACTAAATCTGGGTTGACTGAACAGTATTTGTAGTACAGTGTGAGTTACCCGTGACAGGATTAATCAACTCAGAGTTGATGGTTAACTTCTGAGTTTGTTAAACTTTTTTTTGCTTTTTTTTGCCTTGACACCGAATGCTGTAACTTGAGTATAAACAGAAAGCATCATACCATATGTACCTGTTTAATGGATTCAAATGTAGCTGGTCTCTAGCCTCTGGCCTTGTGCTGCTTCAAATCTGTTGCAGAAAAGAGAAAAAAATTGTGGTTATATTCCAACAATTAGAAAGATGTGACAAAGTAGAACAAAGTAGTGGTGAACTGCAGGATATATTTAGCTCTGAATACCACTTTGAATATGTACTGAGAGAAGTACAGCCAGTGTGGGTTAAGTGCATTGGGACACACTCGCCATCCACCCAAGTAGTTCCTAAAATGGTAAAACAAGTTTAACAGTCAACTAGCATGGCTGTAAATTATTACATCTCAACAACCATTTTAATGTCATTTAAAATAACATGTATATATATATATATGATTTGTGTGTATTAATATTACCTAGCTTGTAAAAAAACAACAGCAGTACAGTGCGGGGTCAGCAGGATAATCACAAAAACATATTTACATATAAGTCTCAAATGTATTTACATGTTTTTCTTCAGTCATTATTCAAAAGTTTTTCAAAGCAACCCTTTGAAACAAAAGCACAGAGACCCCCGTCGTCTAGGTAGTCTAACTAATGTCTAGCTGTTTCTATAGCAACCACATGTGAGCAGGAATAAAATGATCGATGTTGTTTCTGAAATGGCAACATACACTATGAGAAATGCCAGCGGAAAGGAAGTCACTTTAATAATGACAGTGATTCAGTGTGCTACAACATGAATGCACAGTGTTTTGTGCTCCATGAATCACTGTTCGTGATTCATGCTTTTTGTGTTTTCAATAAGTGATTCAAAACCAGAGAACTATTGGTCACAATCGCCCAAACGGGCAGTAAACAGACGTGAAGAGAGATGAAGAGAATCACGAGAAAGAGAACAGCGTGACAAACTATTATTCAGATGATACTGTCACACGGACAATACTGTCCTGCAGCTACATTAAAAGTGGACAAAGTAATCCCACTGTATTTAGGGGCTCAATTGTTTTTCACAGTTGAAAAAGCTTCTGTTGAATATTCAGTGTGACTACTGTCCCCTGTGGGCCACCATATATTGATCAGTGAGAGCTGAAGACCAGCTCACTCTGGGACTGAAAGTAGATTTTCAAACTAATCAGGCAGCTACAGGATGCAGAGCATGTCTGACTTTTTGACACCATAATACTATGAAGTGATCCAAAAAAAATACTTCTTTTTATCACAAATACTCATTAGTAAACCAGCAGCCGGTAAAGTTAAATCACTACAAATTGATTTGACTACAGTGGCGCACAGGCATCAGCAACAAGCCCACCAACTGTATTCGTAATTTGATAGATGACTGCTAAATGTGAATCGACAGACTCTTTTTCTGGCCACTCGCTTTAAACCAGTGAAAAGAGCACAGACACAAATTTCTCATTTCTAATGTGAAAGACAGTAAACACAGCTCATGTGAGAGACCAGTGCTCAGAGGGTCAAGCTAATTGAGACAATATGTTTTCAGGGCATTAAATGCACACTTCACACATCTGCTTATCATCTGTTATTGTTTATTCAAATGAAAATTTTAAAAAGGCAAAGTGAAATTGGTACTCAAAAGCAGATAATACTAAAAAAACTACAGTTCATTCAGCCATATTCAGCCTTTTATCATCAACATGAAGAACAGGACAATAAAACATTGTTTTGCTGCACAAATACAGAAGGGACTATATTTTTTAATGTGACTATAATTGTGGTTACTGGAGGAATAATTTAGGTAATATTTTAGGAGCAGGATGTTGTGTTGTAATCCTGCGTACAGCCACAGGTTGCTGCTGGAAGCTGTGCCAAACAGAAGGACCATGACTCACGCATGTGGAGGACCTTCCAAATGTGTTGACAGCCGTGCTGCCCACACATCAAGGAGCCTCTTCCTGTGTACACAATTCTTTATCAGCTGAACACTTTTCATTTCATGACTAATTTCTGCTCTACAAATGACAATGAAATAGACTAGATCTGCATTTGAAATCACTTTCTGCTGTGTTTAACAAGCAATGTTCAGCATGCTCACAATAACAATGCTAACGTGCTAATGTTCAGCAGCGCTGCAGGTGTAACACCTACACCATTGTTGTTTATCAATACAAGCATGCTTACATTTGCTCATTAACTCTAATTAACTAAATGCAGCTGAGGTTGATGGAAATGACACTGGTTCTGCAGGTAACTGACAGTTAAATCAATTTTATAATGATGATGGCTCTAGATGGATTAAAGCATACGTCCCACCATTTCAGAGAGATGGCTGTTTGAGGAGAAGGGGTGCAGGGGGTATAAAACAGACCCATTGACCAATGGGCTCTGAGTACTGCTAACACAGTAATGATCTACACTCACTATTGTTCCTGAATGCCTGCCAGCTGCTGAAAGGCTGCCAATGTATAATTTCTTTTACTTTCTTAAGTGATATTTCTCTTAGATAACTCAGTTTAATCCGATATTCCCAATTTATTATCAATGTGTCATGTTATGAGAACATTTCTTTTTTATAATCCCTATATTTTGCACTCTCACTGTAATTATTTACTGCTACACATTAGCATTTCAGCACATCCTCCACTCTTAGCCACAAAATATATACATTTCATTGTACATATAGAAAATAGAGTAATGACAAATACATTTTGAAACCATTTTGGTTTGCCTCTCTCTCTCTGTCACCTCTCTGTGTAGCAACATTTCTAATGCCCCAAAATGCCTTTACAATCGACAGCAAGTATCGTCTTAAATCACGAGTGTAGATGGAGAGAGCAACAGTGGCAACAATGAGACTGAGAGCGAGAGAAGACACTGATGCCAAAAAGTGATTTTAGATGGAATCAAGTTTTAGCTGGCTATAAGATGATAACAAGCACAATAGTACAATAAACTGACAACAAACATCAAAATAGATTTAGAGCAGCAACCTCCATCACTCTGTCGAGCCAGTTTCAAACTAAAAGTTGTTACCTGATTGCTTTTAAACCTGAATAACAGCTTTACCCCTGATGGAGGTGTAATGAAAAGAGAATTATTCCCAATTGCTGCCAACAGCAGCCATGAGTGTGGAGCTGTCAGCCCATTGAGGACAAATCAAATCTTAAAAAGATGAAAGTAAAATGTCAAGCACAGAGGTAGATATGTAATCCCCCAGAGACCCAATTACCCTCAAATCCCAAGAGGTGGATGCAGGGGAGGAGTGAGGTGTCCACTCTCTTCAGCTGAGGACCCTGCACATACTCGTTTCTATTAACTGTCATTTACTAAGTGAAATCAATACACCAGGTGTGAATAAAAGCTACTTCTCTGACTTTAACATCATAACCTTCCCAGCAGATTATCCAAGTCTCAGACTGAATCACAGAGCAGCTCTGGTCTGACTGGGACCACACAGGGAGCAGATTCCTTTTGCTGTAATTGCCTCACAGCGCAAAAGAAACGTCAGCATCATTACAGCCGGAGCCATCTGGTTCAGGTTTGGAAGAATAAACTCAAGTGTGTAGAGAAAAATAGTGTCTGCTGGTTTCTCTCAGTGGGCATACACAGATTCTGAATTATTGGCTACCAAGTGCTAAGTGTGTGTACGAGTGGCCTGGTGCCAAATGCTTTTCGTGATTGAGCCACTGTGTTCCAGCTGCACCTTGTATTTAATAAACCACAGTGACTGAATTAGCAAAGTATTTGGCCTTGGCAGAATGCACTGAAAGCAACCATACTGCATGCAAAGTTTGATGGACGGTATGATATTATTAGATTTTAAGTCAGACTCTGAACTCATAATGTCTGAACCTTGGTTTAGTCCAGTTTTTTCAAATCAGAATATGCTACAAATTTACACCAGACTTTTTTTTCCCCACCAGATAAAACTTTTATACGTCTTATCTCGCATGAACCGTGTGTACTTTAGCTCACAAGCTGCTAAATCACAAATTCCACTGCATGATCCAAAAATTACACCATACTGTAAACCACAAGTCAAACCACCAAAAGTAATTAACTTAAGTAAAGTAGACCAACCATGTGAAGTCACCACTTTGATCTCAGTTGTTGAGAAGGTTTAACAATAAAATTGTACAGAAAATATATAGTGACTCATAAGAATCATGCTACAACATCTACTCACAAAATTACATGAACAAATAAGTCAATTAATTTATCCATTAAATGAAATCAATAACACAACTTGTGTTTTGTATTGTTGATTCATTCAAGAAATCAAAGTGTATTTTAAACAGAATGACGAGTAAAGAGAATTGCTGATAAAGAGGCCAAGCTGTGATGGAGCAGAGTTCAAGGAAGAGGTGACTATGTGGAGGGCGGGGCAGACCATCTGCTTTTTAATTTAGTTTGACTGAATTTAATCTCGTTAAAACTAGAAACCACTGAAAGAGCACCAGAGCTTTAGCATTATGTGTCCATTGTGTGCTTGAAGAGAATAGGTTGTGTTAAAGGCTGCAAATGTAATCAACAAATCAATGGTACAACCCTCCTTCTTCCTTTCTGTCAGATTGAGTCATTACCACTCAGTCACAGACACACTTCTCATCAGCAGACAGAAATCCTTCATATTCTGTTTTTACCCTTAATATTCTGTGAAATACTAGCTTATTCACAACAATATATATAATTTATAATAATAATATCAAAATACACAAACATTGTATTGTTCCTGTATGTTATAAAATAAATAAATAAATAAGCTACAGATGACAAAAGAGAAATTCAGATATTGACTTTGGGCTCTGGGAAAATTATTTTTGGATTGGTAAAATAAGTGGAAGATAAGTACATAAGTTTATTGACAAGTAAAATAATAATGTAACCAGTCTAGAGTTTATCAGCTCTTTCAGCAGTAAAACAAAGAGACTACCACTTTTTTCTAAATGAAGGAAATCCCCCCCACAATATTGAGCTCAACCTCAGATAAACCATTTCTCCCTTAGTTTACCCTTGAAACATTCAACTCTCTGTTGGCAGAGATGCAGACTGCCAGTCTTTGAGGATCACGCCCCCTGTGGCTTGTCAGTCCTTTTGTCAGGCCGCAGCCATCATGCTGTGATCCACAAATAGAATAAGTGCCTCAGTGCTGCACATGACGGGAGGGACAGATGGACCTGTGGTTCCCCTTGCCTACAGGCCTGATGTCCCCCATAGATACAACCTATACTTTCAGGATGTGGAGGTGTTGAGAGCAGCAGCAGCAGCAGCAGCAGCAGCAGCAGCAGAGTCAGGAAAAAGCCAGAATCAAGAAAACGTGAGCAAGAATCAAGACAAATCTTGACAACAAGCCTTGTTGTGGAAATGTATTCACAGCTTTATCCCCACATGACTGCGTATCATGAAAACTGAAAACTGGGAGACTGACAGAATTTACACTCTAAATCCTTTGTAGCCACATAATTTATGAAGGACACAAAGGCTGAAACCACTCATCAATAAGTTAGTTAAAAGAAAATGGATCAGCAACAAGACCAAGCACCTACTGTACTGTCAGGCATGCCAGCAGCTATATGTACAGTATAACAATGCATTTACAAACAGATGTGAGCTTGCTGACACTAATGTTTAGTCAGGCATGATAAATAAAAATCAATACATGTAACGTATCATGGAGGGTCAGGGGAATGTCACTCATTTGCTGGTATTTAGACAAAAACCAAAGTCTTTAAACAAACCTTGACCCTTGAAGTAATGGCTTTGACTCACAACAAATAATTCAGTGCTGGTTACACTGGCTATTAAGGAACAATTTTAGGGACTGAAGCCTTAGAGCCATATTGAAGATATTCATTGGGAGGATTTTTGCTTTGAATTTTTGACTTTTGGTTGCAGAAAACTTGCACTTCGCAGACATTACATTATGTTAAGGAGTTTCACTATTATTCTTGTTGTTCTTATTTCGTCAACTTACTGCTTTGTTGATTACAAAAAACACCAGATTAAACAAGGCCAAACACAAGCCGGACTAACCAATGGGCTAATGTGGATCACATCATAAATATGATGCAGATGGTGCAGATTAATGTGCCAACTGGTTTATGCTAAATGCAAAGAATACTTGACACAGAGGAACAAGAATCTCTTGGTAGTCTGGCAAAAGAAAAACTAAATCACGGGGTCAGTGTGCACTGCACAGATTTCAAGAGGTGTGAAAGTCGCACCAACCACCAGCCAAATGCTCGTTTGGCTGTGCAACTGCTCGCCATGCCAGGTAATCAACTCTCATTCTGAGATTAATTTTCCTTCTAAAAATATGGCTGGCTGTTTAAATGTCAACAAAGGAGGAGTTTTTCTGCTTTACACAGAAAACTTTATTAAGCTAGTAAGTTTATCCATGAAATCCTTCTGTTTCTGTTCACTCAGCAGCCATCTACCATCTTTTCATCACACACACAACCCAAACTAAGCCGTAACCCTAAGACTGTGAGCCTAACACTGTCTATAGTGCAACTGACACCAGTCACCAATGACACCAGTAGAACTGAAACTAGCGTCTGTTTCTTAGGATGATATTATTATTTGGTTTTTTGAACTAGAAGAAGTGATCATATTTGACCCGTTCTTGCCTCTTTGCACTGGCTTTGATTTTAAGATCTTACTACTGACTTTCAAAGCTCTACACGGCCTCTCTCCAATCTATTTATCTGAACTGCTAGTGTCACATGAACCTGTACACAGTCTGAGATCCTCAGATAGAGGACTTCTGTGTGTTCCTGAGACACAACTAAAAACTAGAGGTGACAGAGCCTTTGCAGTTAGAGTCCCAAGGCTTTGGAATGACTTGCCCGAGAATATTAGATCAGTTGACTCAGTAAGTTCTTTTAAATCACTTCTGAAAACACATTTTTATCTGAGAGCTTTTCCTGATTTTATATAAACTGAATGTAGTTGCTGTTTCACCCTGCTTTTCAACTCTTGTGTTGTTAATGTTATTGCTGTTGTCCTATATCATTATGCCCCGCTCCATCTATGCTTACTCACACACCAACCGGTCAAGGCAGATGGCCGCCCACCTTGAGCGAGGTTCTGCTGGAGGTTTCTTACTTCCTTTAAAGAAGGAAGGGAGTTTTTCTCTCCACTGTCGCTTAAATGCTTGCTCAAGGGGGACTAGTTCCTCCCTGTCCTGCGCTATTTATTTTATGTTCTTCTTGTTCTTCATTCATTATTGTCCTTCTCTCTTGTTAAGCACTTTGTAATGAATGTGTTGAAAAGTGCTCTATAAATAAAGCTTATTATTATTATTATTATTATTATTATTATTATTATTTTGTTGCCTGGTTGTTTGTTTCTTTCCAGGGAT
>OMLM01020258.1:24373-39973 GCA_900302695.1 Helostoma temminkii | reverse complement strand
ATAGTGCATAAAACAACTAAAGAATGTAAAATGAGGATGGAGATGAAAAGAATGATACATTGAGTTTCTCCACTCATGCAGCTCTGTGTTTTCAGTGATGCTGGGTTCACATTAATTGACTGCCACAGATGTAGTTGATGGGCCAGTGCAGCCAGAGCTCTGGGCAAGGTGACCTATACACCCACAGTACTTGATCATTAAAAGAACCTTCTGCTCCAAACTATTTATTTGGATGTTTTTGAGTCTAAAGTAGCACTTTAATCCACTGTAATTTCACCGCACAATATCAAAACAGCAGTTAAATAACGATTATTACAAACCACCAGATTAATTACTGAATAAAATACACTGGGAAATAAATCACAATGAACAAACGTCATCTCTGCTCTTTCCTGCTTTGATGTTTGGCATTTTTGGAAATGCTATTAAAATGTTAATAAATCATTTCTCATTTATCTCCACATTCCAATATTCCTTTGCTTTCAATCTAAAAAGTGTTAAAACCCACCCAAAATTTCACACATTGAAATTACAAGAAACAGTTTAAACTAAACTCTGGTTCTTATATATGGTATTCAAGTTGCACCTGATGCGTAATATTGTTAATTTCTTGCATTTACTAAATGTAAATAAATTTTTTGCTTAAACACCTTCCAATTTGTATTTAACTGGGTAAGATATAAAAGCTAATACAATTTTTCCTGTTCTCCTTTTTAATGGTTCAGTGTTCAGAGTTCAAAGGTTTGATTTATTAAACTTCACTAGACTCTTGCTAAATGGTCTCAGGAGACAGATAGTGAACTGTAAACTCTTTTCTATCCAGCAAGTGAATATGTTGCCATGCATAGATATCCCTGTTTTAAACATTTTTTAAATCTTTACTCACAACTCAAAATTGCCACCTGATGTTGCGCCCATTAAAGTAACTGGACTACAAATAGTCTTTACCTTTTCTTTAGTTGGCTCGTCAATAAGTTAAAATCAGTGGAGTAACAATCCACTGTGCAAACACAGCTAAAGACCTGTTCTCTGAATCCCCAGTAGCTGTGCAGCCACGATTCAGTGTGCAGTAGTGATGTACAGTGATGTAGGTCTAGTAAAGTGTAGTATTTTTTTAATCAGAATTTATCTAGAAGTGAAAAATGTTGTGGATTTTGTTTTGGATCTGAAAATGACAGATATTGCAGTACTGGATAGTTTGCAGAACTACTACTACTATCCTACTATCCCATGACATGACTCTTTTTCTTTCCACTGAGGAAATTTTCAATGAGTCTGCACACTGATATAGAATACAGATCGCTATGGCACTATATTACACACCTAGTAAGTAATGACCTAGTAAGTCATTTCAACCATAGGTATAGTTATTGTATTTATTGTATTGATTTTTTGTCTAACATGCACCATGTTAGTGTTAATGGGTATTAGAAACTACTGTATATCTTGAAATCCTTCATAAAAAATTTAATTAATAATTTTGCATTCTACCCCCAAAAAAAATCTGTGATGAGATTTGGAGCAACAGCAGTGACGTGACCTTCCTTTTTCTTTCTCTGCTTATAGATTAATGAATAGTTCTCAAAAAGACATTGCATTTTAACACTTGAGCTTTTGTGTGAAAGGGTTTGAGAATACAGCCCACGCAGTTCAGTGTAAAAGCAGAGAAGCATCGTCATCCTCATGCTGCTAAACTGTGAATAGTGCACAACTGTTCCCTCCACTGACAGAAGAGCACCATCTGGCAGAATATGTCGAGGACACCAGGGAGCTCGAGTGTGTTCAGCACAATCAGGAAAACAAGTGAACCCTTTACTCACCAGCTTCTCCATGGGTGGTCCTGACAACCAGTTTTACTTCTGAGGAATGTTCACCTCCTCTCTTCTGCATGTCTACAAACACAGGCCTAATGTTTTGATTTCTGCTGTCAGAGAAAAGGGGACCTGCAATGGTTAGAGGCTGAGACTGGCAGGGTGATCTTTAAATACTGCAGCAGAATTCCCGGTCTCACAGTGGGTGAGAAAGCCAGTCACAGCAGGCAAACCACAGTACATCAATAAGACTTGCTCAACTTACAAAATTTGCAAAACCAGTAGTGAAATAGTGATTCAATGTTTTTTATACATAAGCGTGTTGATTAGTTTTTGCCTTGAAAGAATTAAAATCATAAATTCGACACCAGCGCTGTCTGAAAATCCATTTAAAATCATTTAAATCTGTATCTAACTAACCATCCATCCATTTTCTGAACCACTTAGTCCCCGTAGGGGTCACGGGTGTGCTGGAGTCTATCTCAGCCGGCATATGTGCGAGAGGCGGGGTACAGCCTGGACAGGTCGCCAGTCTATTGCAGGGCCTATCTAACCACCATGGATAATTAAATTAGATCACCTTGTCTTTTAAACAAACACAAAAAAACTGCAAATAGAAATCTGATATACATTTCTATCCAAAACATTTTTATTTGATTGTAATGTTTTCTTTTTATTTTTTTAAAGAGATCCGGTGTCTGTCAGGATCGTTAAAATATATGTTTCATACAAAGAGAAATATGCTCTAGACAAACAGCAGCTGCTTTTGACTTTCAGTCGTTCAGGCTTTCCTCAGAAGTCAAACAAAAAACACCGTGCATACAGATTTTTACTTCTGATTTCCCACCTGCCATCCAGCACGACAGCTTGTCTATTTCAAATCACCCAGCTACTATCAGTGAAATTGAGATTCTTGCTTTGTCTTGTCCTCTGTAGAAAGACATTTTAGATATACAAAAACTCCTCCCAGTCTCGTCTTGTGGAGCAGTGAGTTGTGAGTTAAGTCAGCCGTGCTCTGTCTCTGTCCATTACCTCAGCGCATTCCCCTGTTCCAAGTGATGGGCACAGCGATCTTGCTGCGGGTACCTGATGTATAAACCCTGACAGGCCTCCGGAAGAGCTGCAAGCATGAAGGACTTTGGGAAAAGAGAGGTCGCCCATTGGGGTTTGGCAGAAGCTGGGGGTAGATTTGTGTCTATGTGAGCTGTTGTGATTGAAAGAGTGCTGGAAACACTGCGTTCAATTAGGATAAAAAATAACTGTTTAGTAAGATCTAAACGTTTTTCAAACAAAAATGTTCAGTGTTAATGGAGTTACACAACAGTAGCCATAATACAGGGGCGTGGACATAAAGCCAGTCAGTAATTGTTCAGGCAGAAATCACTAGTGGAAATTTACACTAGTGTTTTCTTAGTGTTTTCACTCCTGCTAATCGAGCGACATGCACTGATTGAAATCCTCACGTGCTGCAGTGTTCAGCTTGTATCTTTTGTTTAAACTGTGTTGTTTCACATGCGTTGATTGTGTTACTGACTGCCTTGCATTTTTAATAAATGTACAAACACTAGAAGGCAATTGAGAGTTTGTGTACTAGGGCACAGCTGATATATATACTGGGACACGTGCCCCAGTGAAAATGGTCCAAGGACGCCTCTGCATAATGTAATTCATGTCACTATACTGTTTTATGACATATGACACAAATCTCAACATTTTACTGTGTTAGCTCACAAGAAGGTACAGAAAAAGCCATGTTCCCTCATGGTTATGGATGACAACAGCTGTACTCAGATGTGATTCACAGCAGCTACAGTGATTTACTATAGTGAACCACCATAGTGTGGTTCTCACACACACACACACACACACACACACACACACATAATTCATCAGAAAATGCAAACATATGAATGACTGTAGCTTTAATAGATATAACTTTAGATAGATAGATATAGATATAAACAAACTGAATTTCAAGTTCAAGTTTTTCGTAATTCATATATTTCATATGACCAATTTCTTACCACTTTTTATTAGCATTTTGTGAAGAGGAACCATGTTTCAAGTGATTCATTTTGATTAAGAACTGTATTAATATAAAACAAACTGTGTGACAGTAAACCTTCACGTAGAGAAAGCGAAAGACATCACTGTCAGTGCTGATGTTTGACTGACAGCTGATAAGATGGTCAGTGAGACACAAGATACATTTAAAACAGACACACACTACCATATTGATGAAATTAGTACTCTATTAAGGGTTAAATAGAGGTTGTTGTTGAAAAACATATTCCTACACTTTTCTGAATTCTGTTATTGTAAAGTGTGATACTGCATGAGGTGGTGGAGGAGGAGGAGGAGGAGGAAGAGGAGGAGGAGGAGGACTCGATCTCAGCGCTTACAGAATAATACCCTGCCTACTGTTGGGAGAGAGGGAGAGACATGTATGACACACCATAGACATTTACAGCTATGTCAGTAGCTCCAGGTGATGTCTTCCATGCTACATCGCCCTCCTGTATGTGCAGGAAAAAGCAGCGAGCATACATCTTAAACCCCAGAGGGCAGAAAAAATGACTCATGCAGCATTTCAAGAACCGAGCTATCACAACACATGCACAGCAGCATCCTCCAATCTGAGAAGGTTTGACACATCTCTGACAAAAGCAGCTTGTTAAGTTAAGATGCTATTTTTATTGACGCCCAGTTTAGAGGAAGAATAAATAAACCTTTATGACCTAAACCTGTATGACCCAAGCTTTTATGTATATATATATGTGTATATATATATACATATATATAGCTATTTAGCTAAAAACAGATTGTTGGTTGGGATGACATTTTATTCACCAGATTCATAGATGACACATACAAACACAACCACAGTGTTTGGGAGCCTGTCACTGCCCACTCTCTCCCACTTTTCTCTTTGGTATGGAAACTTTTGCTTCGATAAAATGAAAATACAGATGATTCTCACTCAGCATCAGCTCTGTAGGAGAAAACGGTGAGTCTGTTTTAAATCTGAGTGCATCGGGGAGTACAGTTCCTCAAGCAAAAGAGATTTTTAAATATTAAACTTTTGGCATTTTTAGGTTATTTTGCCCAGTGTGTTATAGAGAAAGCAGAGTTGGTTGTTCACTCCATCAACTGCTACATGGTTTGGTGTTTGATTTGAGTGGCTAATAAGCCAGATTTTTAGCCACACAATGCACCACAGAGATTTGACATGTCAGTCAAAGTAAGTTAATGCTAAAATCAGCAACTTCAGTGAACTGCAGTGTCGTATGGGGAGAAGAAAAAGGAAGCGCTGAACATTTTCAGCCAGCAGAAATTAATCACAGGGTTTTAACCTTTTCAACTTTATCACCAACTATAAGGAATAACATAATGACCCCACACAGGCTCCCAACAATACCACTAATGACTTCCTCTCTGTACATTCAATGCCCCTCATTGTGGGGTGAAATTACATTATGCTTAACGTGGCTGATGATGATCTCACTGGTCTGGATTGTGGAGTGTGTGTGTGTGTGTGTGTGTGTGTGTGTGTAAGGTAGGGGATGTCTGCAAACTTGACCTCCACATACATACAGTCCATACAGATGAAATGTCCTGCCTGTATCCTGTCAGCTGTTGTTTCTCACGTCTGATGTGATTGTGTGTTCAGAGCCTAAGCAAAACACACTAATCTACTACAACATTATTTAGTTAGTTACATGTGGTCTTTTACAGGAAAGAGACCATATGAGGAACAACAACCAATTAATATTAAACAAGTTAGTGCTAAAAGATACTGAACATGAAAACTGAAACACACACTGGCATCTAAGCTACAGTGTTACCATTCATTATCTGACCGCAGCCACACTGACTGTACCAGACACAGGCCCAAGATATCAGGAGGCCCATGTATGAAGGGATTTAGTATTTACTGTTTGAAAATCATATAGCTCAGTTATAAGATAACAATGACTGTAAAGGGAAGCACAATTATCCCAAAAAGATATGTTTGATGCAAAAAAACAAAACAAAACACAAAGAAATTAAAAAATAACCAAGAGAGATACAAAGTGACAACCCACGGAGTAGTGAACGCCACTTGAGCACTTAGTTCACAGGGAAGTTATGTACCTTGACTGTTCCCAATCTGGGAGCCTCTGAATCTCCAAGGATCCACAGTCTAAAGATTGGTCACAATATGATTAACAAGACCTACAAAATAAGACAAATCATTAGTGCACCACAACATTTATTGTCCTTTTTTGTGAAATACTATTTTTTAGCTCATCAGGACTCAATGACAAAATAAAAATAAAACAATAACAAAATTAGATTCTTCTGCATAGTTTCTAGACAGATGGGTGGCAACAGTCATAAATAAAAAAACTGGGGACAGTGACCAGCCAGTGTAAAATGTACCCAAATACATATTAAACTTTTCCACAGTAAAAACATTTCACCACTGTGCCCCACATGCAACCTATTCATTTTTTATACATAAAAATCTGCCACTAGGCATCCTTCCTTTAATGTTTTGAGAATATTTGCTGTGGCATAGTGACACATTAAGCATTTATATTGTTTTCATTCTACCCATGCAAACAAACCGTGTAGTTGTAAAAGCATGAAGTTACAAAATATAGCAAAAAACAATATTTTGCCCTCTCTTTAAAAACTTATTTCAGTTTGTCATCAATTATCACTTCTCTCTGTCTTTCTTTCTGTATCCTTTGGACGCTTTCAGAATAAAAGCATCTGTTACAGATGAGGTTAAGATCAGCCACTAGTGGTTTGAAGAAGAATTACACAATGTGTGCAGGCCGGCTGCAGCACACAGTTGTTTTGGATTCATAATCCAGATATTAATATTATTGACATGGACATATGTCCTGTCTCTGCTGTTGTGTTCCAACTGTCTAAATGTCTCTGTAATGGAAAGACAACAATTTAATCAACTACAACTCTCCGGGCAGAACTCTGCTCCGTTGCTTCCCGGAAACCATAGAAGGCCTTTGATCTCAACTATGATGTCACAAGGACATGGAACGTTACATTGTGTTGCTGTCTGTAGATTCATTTCTGATTTGGTCAGGTGCGAAAACAAACCTTAACGTCAAACCACAGTAGAAAAACATCAGGAAAAGCAAGTGACAAGATGATGGGAGTGAACTTCATAGACATGGAAGAAATAACTGAGGAGCATGAAGTGCCTGAGCAATCGGCCAGCGAACGAGAGAAAATAAAGAGAAGACTCCAACAGGCTAAAGCCAGCTACACACAGGAGAGGCAGGTGTATGAGTACATGTTGAAGGATGGACTGGAACTTGAGGAAGCGATAAATAAGGGGTTGGCTGAGAAAAAGGACTTACTTAACAGACTGGAACATCTCAGACAGCAGGAGGGAAACATAAAAAGAAAGAGGGAGGAAGCAGATGCAGAAGTTCTGCGTCAGAAGCTTCTCGCTGAGGAAGAAAGCATCAGTAAGAGTCAGTTGATTAAGGCAAGGCAGAAGCAAAAAGAGATTCAGAAGCTGTCCAAGGAAAATGAACACTTGATTGC
Organism: Helostoma temminkii; assembly: GCA_900302695.1. Lineage (NCBI taxonomy): Eukaryota > Metazoa > Chordata > Actinopteri > Anabantiformes > Helostomatidae > Helostoma > Helostoma temminkii. The sequence goes on along the minus strand of OMLM01020258.1, from coordinate 32,600 downwards.
TGAGCTGGACAAACTCAGAAAGGGAAAGAACTATCAGGAGGAAATTCAGAAACAGAAGACAATTGAGCAGGAACTGAAGCACAAACTGAAGGAGATTCTGCAAATCCAGCCCACCAAAGACAGTGAAATAGAGAAGCTATCCATGGCCTGCAATCAAAAATATAGCGAGTTAGAGGAAAATCTGAGCACCACTGAGGACCTCAGGCAGGAACAGAGAAAACTTCAAAAGCTGATAAGCATCCAACAACTGAAGGTATTGGCTGCACAAAAGAATTCCAGGTCTTTGAGTGAAGAAATGCTATCACTGCGTACTGCAGAAACACCTGAGAAGGTTGAAGAGCACAAAGATGATAGCCCTCCAAAGACTGGAAGCTGGTGGAGCCATTGTGCCCAGTACCTGTGGAATGGAATCAAAATCGCAGCATGCTTCGGCCTTGGTGTCCTACTTTCTGTGGGTATCATGGCCATCACTGCATCATTTTGTGACAATTTATGTCTATAGTAACGGTTCATGTCCAGGTTTGTTTTGACAGTTTTTGACCCGCTGTCGTGTTAACCACAACACAATTATATTACCAACTTTAGTATGGGATGAAATCGCTTTCTTTAATCAAGAGCGTAGTTTTTCAATTTAAGAGCACACTTTAACGATTTTATGTTCAGAATTTCTTATGCTTTCTCTCAAAACCCTTTCCTCGCATTCAAAATGTCTCTGTTTGCACTCAGATTTGCTCTGCTCGCGTTCAAATCTGCATTTGTCCTCTCAGATTTCCTGCTCTTCGCACAGATTTCCGCTCGCTTGTTTCTGTGTTGAACGGCCTATCAAAATTCACCAACCAATAGGATGCAAGGGCTAGCTGACCAGTGACATTATCTCTTACATTGTGGATGAGCGGTTCATTTTCCCATTCGGAACAGAAGAAAAGCGACTTAAGAACCAGTCTTTCAGCATGGACCGCCAAGGTCAAGGGCCTCAGGTAAGTGTTTTTTGGTCATTTTTATGGAGTTTTTCCTTACTTAAGTGTAATGTTGCATTTTCTTAGATCAGTGTGGTCAATCATGCTAACTGTCAGTTAGCATGATTGACCATGACTGTGCGAGGAGCAGGAAATCTGAGAGCACAAATACAGATTTGAACGCGGGCAGAACAAATCTGAGCGCAAGCAGAGACTTTTTGAATGCAAGGAAAGGGTTTTGAGAGAAAGCATAACAAAATCTAAACATTAAATCATTAAAGTGTGCTCTCTCTTTGGGCAGAACTCTGCTCCGTTGCTTCCTGGAAACCATAGAAGGCCTTTGATCTCAACTATGATGTCACAAAGGACATGGAATGTTACATTGTGTTGCTGTCTGTAGATTCATTTCTGATTTGGTCAGGTGCGAAAACAAACCTTAACGTCAAAGCCAGCTACAGACAGGAGAGGCAGGTGTATGAGTACATGTTGAAGGATGGACTGGAATTTGAGGAAGCGATAAATAAGGGGTTGGCTGAGAAAAAGGACTTACTCAACAAGCTGGAACATCTCAGACAGCAGGAGGGAAACATAAAAAGAAAGAGGGAAGAAGCAGATGCAGAAGTTCTGCGTCAGAAGCTTCTCGCTGAGGAAGAAAGCATCAGTAAGAGTCAGTTGATTAAGGCAAGGCAGAAGCAAAAAGAGATTCAGAAGCTGTCCAAGGAAAATGAACACTTGATTGCTGAGCTGGACAAACTCAGAAAGGAAAAGAACTATCAGGAGGAAACAGTTTTTGACCCGCTGTCGTGTTAACCACAACACAATTATATTAACAACTTTAGTATGGGATGAAATCGCTTTCTTTAATCAAGAGCGTAGTTTTTCAATTTGAGAGCACACTTTAACAATTTTATGTTCAAAATTTCTTATGCTTTCTCTCAAAACCCTTTCCTCGCATTCAAAATGTCTCTGCTCGCGTTCAAATCTGCATTTGTGCTCTCAGATTTCCACAGATTTCCGCTCGCTCTCAAAAGTCTCACGCTTGTTTCTGTGTTGAACGGCCTATCAAAATTCACCAACCAATAGGACGCTAGGGCTAGCTGACCAGTGACATTATCTCTTACATTGTGGATGAGTGGTTTATCCACAATAGCGACTTAAGAACTAACCTTTCAGCATCGACCGCCAAGGTCAAGGGCCTCAGGTAAGTGTTTTTTGGTCATTTTTATGGAGTTTTTCTTACATAAGTGTAATGTTGTGTTTTTTTAGATCAGTGTGGTCAATCATGCTAACTGTCTGTTAGCATGATTGACCATGAATGTGCGGGGAGCAGGAAATCTGAGAGCACAAATACAGATTTGAACGTGAGCAGAACAAATCTGAGCGCAAGCAGAGACATTTTGAATGCGAGGAAAGGGTTTTGAGAGAAAGCATAACAAAATCTGAACATTAAAACATTAAAGTGTGCTCTCAAATTGAAAAACTACACTCTTGATTAAAGGAAGCAATCTCTTCCCATACTTTAGCTTCATAAGATGGAAGTGGGATGATCTAATATGGCTACTGAACACTTGGCACCTGTCCGCCCAGGAAGGGGGCTCCCTCATTTGTGGTCCTTCTCAAGGTTACTTCCGTTTTTCCTGTTAAAGGGATTTTTAGGGAGTTTTTCCTTGCCCTCTTGAGGTCAGTACTATTTTAAAATTAGACATGTCATTAAACAGTTAATTTGACTTGAATTTGGCCTGCTGATTGACATAGATAACTCACAGCAGGAAGCACTGCACTGTTTGTTTTAATCAGGAACATTTCAATTAGTGTTTCTTCTATTTAAAAAAAAATACCTGTTTAAAATGACGTAATGACGTAAACAACTCTTTTGTTGACAGTAATAATCTTAGGTTTTATGTAATGTGTATAATATCCTCAGTATAGCATTTCACCCACTATTAATGTTTAAACATCAAAAACATTGCTCTGTTAATGTTTTGAGAATATATGACATAATAATCACACATTAATAATGTTGTCATCCACTCCATCCAAACAAACCATGTTGTTGTAAAAGCATATTTCATATTTGTCATCAAACATCACTTCTCTCTTTCTTTTTGTATCCTCTGGACACTATAATAGCATTATATTGTATAATTTGTGCTTCTTTTCTTACTTATTATTGTCTATTCTATATATAGGGCTATCATAATATAATTATGGTTATACTGTACATATATTTATACAAACCTTTTTTCTGCAATGGAGCCTCTGTATATATGTGTGTGGAGTAAGATCTCTCACTAGTGTATGAATGTTATTTTCTATCTTAATAAACAGGAGCATAGTTCTTCAATTTAAGAGCAAACTTTAGCCTTTTTTATGTTCAGGTCGCACTCAAAATGTCCCTGCTCACACTAAGATTTGCTTTGCTCCTGCTCAAACCTGTATTTGTGCTCCCACTTAAACATCTCTCCTCGTGCTCAGCTGCTGCTGCGCACTCTCAAAACTTCTCCTCTGGGATCAAGCTGCTCCCACTCAAATTTTTACTGAGACAACGCTATCAAAATCCAGCCAATAGAATTCAACCTGGAATGGACCAATTACGTTGTGGGGCTGGGACAGAACGAGGAGGCTAACAGTTCAGATGTTAGTTTACACAACATCGCAGTGTCAAGTTTAAAATGCATCTGGCTTTCATGCAATGTCCCCCTATAATTTATATGTTCTTTCAATTTTACTGTTGTGGTTTATAACGTATGTTCATGTATTTTCTGAAGTTTTGAGTGCAGCAACATCGGAGCACAGCTTCACTGTGAGAGCAACAGAGAATCTGAGAGCACAAATACAGGTTTGAGCAGGAGCAGAGCAAATCTGAGTGTGAGCAGGGACATTTTGAGTGTGAGAGAAGGGTTTGGAGAGAGAGAGAGCATAACAAAACTTGAACATGAAAATGTTAAAGTATGCTCTCAAATTGAAGAACTATGCTCTTGATTACAGATGGAAAATAACCTTCATACCAGTGGTGTTGAAGAAGAACTACAGTATTTAACTATAATATATGTGCAGGCCTTTAGGAAAAAGAAGTATATTCCAGTGTAGTATTAGTATACTTCTTTTAAACTAAAATGAGCAACTATATTATACACTTTACTTTTTATGTACTTATCAGAAAGATGCTAGACAAAGTAGTATTTAAGTATACTAGCTGTAAACTGATAAGTATACAGAAAAGTCTAAGTATACTTAAGTATATTTAAAGGATGTAAAAACACCCAGCATGCATTTCAGTAGTTAAACTTTATAAACAAACAACTATTAAGATAATACATTTATAATTTGTCACAAATTGTAGTTTGAATTTTGCTTTTTAAATACACTAAGTATGATCTGTAAAGTTATAACTAAACTAAATATAATTATAAACATAAAGAGTATGAAGGGTGAGCAGTCAGTAGGAGCTCTCTCATTAACTTTAGACTTCAAAGCTACTTCCACAATTACACAGCTGTGCTTCATTTCATCAATATGGTTGGAGATCTAATTGCATGGAAGTATATTTTGAAGTATAGTATTATATCACTAGTAAACTAACAGTACATATAAAAGTCTGTTTGAAGTATACTTCAAGTGTATTTGTATATAGTAAAAAGTGCGCCAATTTAGTCCCAACAAGTATTAAAATAGTATACTTGCAAGTATACTAGAAGTACATAGATGTAAGTATACTTACTATACTTGAAGTATGCTTAAGTATATATGAAGAAATATACTATAAGTATACTTAAAGAAATATACTATAAGTATGCTTCTTTTTCATTAGAGCATTTCTTGTCTTTCTCTGTAACCTCAGGACACTATAATAGTATTATAGTTCTATAATTCATTCATAATTTTGTTTCTTCTTCTTTTTTTATTTATTATTGTTTACACTCTGTACTAGGCTATCATAATACAAGCATGGTTATACTGTACATATATTTATACATGTGTTGTTTTCTATAATGAAGCCTCTGTATATATCTTTGTGGAGTAAGGTCTCCCACTAGTGGGATGAAGAAGAACTACAGAATAAATAATATATGTGCAGGCTGGCTGCATCTTTACATTGTTGCTTTTAGTTTCACAATTTTATTCTTTTTAATCTAACAAACAATCTCACCTTAAAATCCGTTTAGTAACTGTTCGTGATAATCATCAGCAACTGTAGTGGAAATTTGCTGTACATTTAACATTATTACCTCATTATGCGAAAGAGAGAGGCCTTCAACATTAATAAAACAGATGGTTATTGATTGCCGATTTATTTTACAATCTGCCTTCTTGTAAAATGAAGTCTTTATCTCATAGGAAACCATTTTTCTGCATTATTCATTTAGAGCTGTTTTATTAGATGTTTTGTTTCTTGGATTCTGTATACACAACACTGACATTTGTGAATGTGTTAGAAAACAGCTGCTTGTTTAAATAAAAACCAAGTAAATAGAAAATTCAGCAGATATTCTGAGAAAAATATCTTGCCCTTCAGAATACAACATGCTCCATCAGTTTCACCAGCATGTCATGAGTAACACCTTTCACAAAGGAAATGATCATTTGATTTGTGCAGCTTTAAGACCTGTGCAGCTTCAAGAAACAAATGCAATGAAATCAGAGATAATGTGATCAGTTTATTGGCAAAATGAAATAGAATGAATGTGAGTACACACTAACCCAGCTAGCTACAGTACCAGCCCATCTAGTTATAAACAGATGTACCCTTTTGTCTTAGAAACCATTATAAGGTTAGTGGAATGTTTTTATACAGACTGTACATAAAAAGAAAACAGGATGAAGAAGTCGTACATTACAACAGCAACATAACATCTTGGCTGAAGGTTCAAATTGGACAAATTTTTAATGATTTTTCTGTGTAAAAAAAACAAAACAAAACCTTTTACACCTTGTTTCTCGCCCTGACGTTTTTTTATGTCATGATTTGGTGTGAATTTTACCTTTTCACATATTTTCAAAAGTGCTTAACAAGAACTCACTCATTAAACATAGGCTCGTTCATGAACATAAAACTGTCTTAAAAAAGTATTATTTTTACTTGTCAAATGTAATGACTTTAGGTAATAAAGTACCATAAATATTCATCTTTAGTATATAATTATTTCTATTATTTCTTGACAAAAAATCCTGACAAACCAAAATGAAGAAAATATGAAACAATATAAGAAAAGAACTTCAAAGAAAAGAAAAGAAAATCAAAGAAACACCAGCCGCTAAAGAAAACACTGGCAGTATGTTCTTGACTTTGCTTGCTTTCTCTACTTGTACTTTCTTCTTAAAGTCACACAAATGAGTGAAATTATATACAAAGTACTAAAAACATTTTACAAAAACTAAAAATGCTGGTATATAAAAAAAATGAACAGACAAACTAGGTGAAAAGGAAAACCTAGGTTTGGTCGTGTCTTTACAGACAACACATACAATTTCTCTTCAGATTTTTTAGGGAAAGTAAAACCACGATGCCATCATACAGACATTAAGGATACCAGCAATACTGTAATCTGAGCCTGAGCAAGTATGAGCAGGGGAGGAACTGTACTTTATATTTCACCCTCTGTCCTCGTCCATCACCTCTTATTTAATTATTATGTTGGAGGTTCCTCTAATCTAGTTTTTCACAAACATGTTCAGCATTGCTCTGTGACTCAAACTAAAAATTCTCTAAAGTGCTCCAAATAAATTGGACTGACAAAAAAGATGCACGTGCCTCAAAAGAAGAATCCAACTAAATGTAAAGCAAACACACATTATTTTACATTTGGACCCAATGTTTCACCAAGTACAGGATGCAAACAATGGATTATTTTACTCGTTCATTATTTCAGTTCAACCATGCAACTTTGTCTTTTGAGCTTTAGTACTTTGGCACTTTGGTGTAATCCTCTGCGTGGATGTTCCTGCACAGGCAGATGGACAAGATCATCCCCAGCAACTGTAAAACACAGAACAGATAGAATTCATTGAATCATCATTTCAGTTTGAATTATTACCCCTTACATCACACAAAATTTGGCTGTGTCACAGAATGATATCTTTGATTTAGAGCCGTTTATGAGCTGACAAAAACTCCACTTTAACCAATATTTATTCCACCTGTAATTTTCTAGGTAGAAAGCCAACTAAAATGCATAGTAATAATGTAATTGTTTAATTTTACATTTTATCAGATGTATTAATTTACGATGATAATAAATGTCAGTTATTTTGATATTTATGTGCTTTTACTACGATCTTAAGTAATCACATCATTTTCATTTACTGTATCTGCATTTTATAATTATGATAAGACACTATAGCCAGATATTGTGCAAACAAAATCTCATTAATGTATGATGATCTGGCTGTACCTCAATGAAAGCCACTCCAAGACAGATACCCAGGATGAGCCAGATGTTGCTGAAGATCCAGCTCTCCACATTGGCAGCACAACCCTGAATGTAACACAAGTCAATTTAAATGATGCAAAGAAATAAAAGGAGAACACAGCTTGTGGCTTGTAGCGTAAATGTCTGAGAACAACAGAAAGCACTTTTACCACTTCATATACGGGCCAGTCAGGTGTTTGAGCCTCACAGAAACCACTGTCAGCAAAGTTGCCAATGGCCAGTGAGACGTTCTGGCAGGAGCAGGGAAACAGCAGGCTAGTGCTGTTGATGATGACCATGTTAGTGCGCCAGTCCTTATAATTCTTCCAGCCACAGCACTCCATCTATAGACAGACAGGACCACATACTTCATTAGTGATGACATGCAGTGTGGTAAATGAAAATAAAATGTAAAAGAACCAAATCACTGTAAAAGCACACTATCAGAACATTTTTAAGTGTGTTCAATTTGTGCAGCTCTCTAGAACCAACATCAGATATTATGATTCAGTCAATGTGTTGAGTTTGGAAGAAGAAAAGTTGGACTTCAGCTCAACATTCATTTTGCTGACAGATGGGAAACTAATAATTAAGGATTTAAAAAAGCCTTTTTAAAGAAATGTATGCTTTTTATTAATACTATTACTTAATAATTAATATTATTAATACTATATAAATATAGTATATAAAAACAATTATTGTTACTATAATTTTTCAGTGATTCAGACTTACCTTCTTCTGGATTAAGTCCCAGGCCTGCTCTGTGGTTGAGTTGCTTCCAGGGTAGTTGGCCAGCACCTTGGCAACAATCTGGGACATCTCCTCATGTAACTGAAAGAAAACATTTTGGTGTTGATAAAA
>OMLM01020258.1:0-14584 GCA_900302695.1 Helostoma temminkii | reverse complement strand
AAAACCATAAAAATACCAAAACCAACAAAGCACTTTTCTGTCATTACTTACAGTGTCTGTGGTACACAGTTCCAAGACCATTTGTTCTTTTTAATGAAGATGTAAATCATTTAAAACAGCTCAAAAACATATAGTTTCATTTTTTAAGGCTCAGGAATCACTAAACAGCTGATCACTGTACATATTCACAGCAGCAGGACAAGGAAGGTGTAAACATCAATCTAATTCATATACCTTTAAAACAAACTATATGTTTAAAGCTACAATTTGCACAGGAAAATAAATAAATAAATCCATTTTGCTCCACCCATTCCCTCTCTGCTGTGCTCAGCTCAGTCTGTCAGGTATCACTGATTATCAAATGAGAGAAGAGTGTGTGAGAAACGTACTAATCATGAAAGAATATTAATATTGAATGGATATGTCTATCTACATATGGCACAGCTGCCAGTGTTTAATTAGACTCGGTCAAATTTGTGCCAGCATCTCTCCACCTTCAGATAAATTCTGGAGCATATTTCTTGTACAAACTTAAAAATAAATAAATAAATAAATATAAAAAATTACAGACTGCAGCTTCAAATGTGCTAGATTTTATCCTCCTCTCCACAAAAGTGCCGCTACATGTTTCTGGCTTATTAGCATGTTCTTAGTTCAACAACTAACCCTGCCAGAGTTGTTACATCACTAAGCCTTTAGCCTCGCTTTTATTTTGTAAAGATGTAGATACATTTTGCTGTGTCACCCAGTCACAACCACAATGGGTGGTTGTGACTGGGTGTCACAGTAAAACGTGTGTGATAATTTCTTTTAGATACCAACTGACCTCTATACACAGTCTAATATACACACAATTGTCATCTTGTCACCTGTCATTGTCATGGGATTAGATGACAATGAGAAAAATACAAAATATAATCAGTACACTTTAAAATACATTATGGTCTCCACAGGGCTCCAAAAGTTGTAAACGTAACAAAAGCATCTGTATCCTGCTGGTTGGAAAAAGGAAAATACACCCTGAGTCAAAGGCTTTGTTAAATTTAGAAGTGCCACGGAGCCACTTCGTGTTGCAGCTGCAGAATGAAAAGAAGCAAGACAGAACCAGGAATGCACACAATGTTTCAATTAATGTATTAGCCTCGAGTTGTTGAATATGGCAAGTTTTTTTCATGTCATTTACTAAAAACAGAAGGGCGTCGTTGTAATCAGTCTACTCTACTTTCTGCGCTGTCTATTATATACAGTATATTATGAATTCAGTGAATTTGCTGCTGAATACACAAACAAATTCAATTCGCTATCAAGCTGATTATTAAATAGAAACAGAAGCACTGAAGGTAGCATGCATCTCGTCAAATGTTCTGACCCAGTTCACACAGGCTGTGAAACTGGGTTATCTGTTGACTCTGACCAGCCACAGAGGTCAGAAGAAGAAGTCACAGTCACCACACACGTCCCACTACTGACCGCTTTGTGTTCGACCTCACTGCTGGTCGCATACAGGCAGTCAGCTGACAATGGCCAGAGTGGGACTGGGCTCTTCTTCTTCTTCTTCTACTAAATGAGCAGAGAATAGCCCATAACTGACTTCTTTTAATCTCAGGTGAGCTGGTGTGTTGTGGGTAGATCAGATCCAGTGTCAAGAAATATATGAATATACATATGTAGTATATCTGTATTTATCTGGGACTGTTGGTTTGTGATTGTTGCATAAATACATAAAATTCCTCTAATGTCAAAATTTGTGAAATGAGAAATGGATTTCTGAAGCACCTCTGACAGAGCATACTGGAGCCTCAAGTGTAAATAGAGGTCATGGACGTGGATATTATCTGGATCTAAGTGTTGCACTAATTATACCAGAGTTGTGAGTAAATTACAACTTTCATGACCAGCAAAAGGAAGCAAGAGACTCTGAGGTGGGGCTGTAGTAAAGTCCAATCAGTCTTGAGATAGACTGAGATAGACTGAGATAGACTGAGATAGACTGAGATAGACTGAGATAGACTGAGATAGACTGAGATAGACTGAGATAGACTGCCTATTTATTGGACACCATACTGTCTTCTCCCTGATCTTTGTGAGTGTTAACTGTGATGTGATCTTTCAGTATCCAATGAAGCAAGTACATTAAATATTTTGTTCTAGGTTATTTATTTTTAAAAAAGGTGCGTGTAAAATACATTCACTTATACTTAAACGTATTCAATTCAATATCAGTTAAACCACAACTCTGATTACAACCCACCTTGTTTTTTTCCCGGCTACAAGCAAATCCTTGTAAACTAACTGCAGTGTAGAGGGTGGAAGAAGAACAACTCCTGAGCAGTTTCATTACACTACAACAACAAATCGGCTAAATCCATCCTGCAAAACCAATTTGAAAGCATCTAGTGGAATGTGACAGGAGTTTCCGCCCAGCCATAACACTATAAACAATTTCCTCATTAGAAGGCAATGAGAAGGCAGAAATGGCCAAATAGGCTTATAAAACCCAGATAGTTATGTAGTGGCAGTGTTAAATTCTACTGAAACCTTCCTTGAAATCAGAGACTCACACAAACTAAAGTTTCCTGAAAACAATAACCCTGAGAAAGTGAACCAGCCATCATTTCTTCTTATTTATCTGAGTTGTAATAAAGAACAACTCCACTCCTCTATTAGCTTGTCCCTTCTGGATAGTAATGCTCTTTTTCTGGTTGTAGTCACAACAACATCAACGCTGACACAGTTGTTGGTGTATCAGTTGCTCTGTTGTCATACAAAAACAGAAAGTGAAAATAAACTCAAAAACAGGTTTCACTTTTTATGAGCATGAAGCTCTGCACGTAACTCTATTAAAGCCAGGTTTTCATCTGCTATCTCATGTGCCAATTCAATCTCATATCATTATTAAATCCAAACATTTTAAAAATAAGTCAGTTAAGTCAAAACAGTCACTTTTTTGACTGAGTTATATATATTTTTTTGACTACTTTTTTCAGATTTTATAGAAACAATGCTCCGAGTTGATCCTAACAATCACCTCTGGGGTTGAGCAAATGAGTAACTTTATGATAGATCAATATTAACTTTGTTGGCTGTTGTCTGGTTAGACTCTCAGTCTGTTTGAGATTAAAGTAGATCGCCAACACTACAACTGTGTTTTTGCAGCCTTAACAACACAGACAAAGTCAGATGTCTCTAAAAATGGAATGGGTAAAGAGTGCTCCTCGAGGGCCACTGTTGTTTTCAAACTACAGCGCTATAAAAAATCATCAAGTGCCACCTTCCTTTTTTTTTTTTGCATATTTGTCACACTTAAATGATTCAGATCAGAAAAAACTAATTTAAATATTTCACAGATATAACCATGGTAAAAACAAAATGCAGTTTTTAAATTATTTCATGTGTGTCTGTCCAAACCTGCCTGGTCCTATGTGAAAAAAGAATTGCCACCTAAATCCAATAACTGTTGGTGACAACAACAGCAATCAAGCGTTTGCGATAACTGGCAATGAGTCCTGTCGCTGTGGAGGAATTTGTCCCACTCTTCCTTACAGAATTGTCTTAATTCAGCATGAATGGTCTGTTTAAGGTCATACCACAGCATCTTAATTGGATTTAAGTTCAGACTTTGACTAGGCCACTCCAAAACCTCAATTTAGTTTTTTTTGAGCCATTAAGGTGCATCTGCTGGTGTGTTCCTCATCATCGTCCTGCTGCATAACCCAAATGCACTTTAGCTTGAAGTCATGAACTGATGGCCGGACATTCTCCTTCAGGATTCATGGTTCCATCAATCATGGCAAGTCATCCAGGTCCTAAAGCTTCAAAGCAGCCACAGACCATCACACTACCACCACCACGTTTGACTGTTGATATGATGCTGGTTTTATGAAATACTGTGATAGTTTTACAGCAAATCTAACGGGATGCAAACCTTCTAAAAGTTTAAGAGCTCAAGGCACCGTAGAGCCACATCATTTTGCTACGACTCTGCCTTCACAGCACCGCTAATGCTAATCACAACAACAATCATTACACTGTATCTGTACAAGTATTGGTGCTAAGTTTGCGAGTCTAAACACTCCTGGTCCAACACATATGCGCTGCTCGTTGTGATCACTGTACATGTTCGATACGCTCTCATTGTTGACAAAACTAAACATTATATGTAAATGTTAGGGGCTGCAATAACTATATTATATCACGCTCCTGATAAACAAATCTAGGTAGGTTTTCCTGACAGAGAGCCGCTGGCTGTGGAAACATATAGAAAATACTTACAAACGAGTTGAAAAATTAAGCAATAACTCCAAACCAGCCCTGGAACCAGTCGGACAGTTTCTACTTAAGTGATTTCTTGATTCAACAGGTCTGGCAGTAATCAGGCCTGGGTCTCTGTGTAATACAAAAATTTGGTTGATGAACAGTCAACAAAATTCAAGGCAGTTCCTCCTCACTTCTTACAGTTTCTCTCTGACAAAGAGGAAAGCATCTACCATGCACTGTTTGGAAACGGCGTCAGTTGTACATCCACGCTTACACACTCTGACTAATGCGGAAAAGTGGAGGAGGTGCGTGGGGCAACAAGAGTAACAATACACTCTTTTGTTTTTCTCACACTGTTCTTTTCATAAATAGATCAGAATCAAATGTGTAGCCTGAAATTTTAATTTCATATTAAGACAGCAGGAATGTTTTTCTGACGATCAACATCAACAATCACGTTATTTCCTGAATTTTGGTTTATTTCGTGTGAAAAAATAGAATAAGCAAAACGTTGTAGGATCAAAGACCATAAGTGAAACGTTGACAGTTTAAAGTTATTACCTGTGAGATCACATTACAGCAAAGGATTTGTACAAACAGACAGACAAGCACAAACATGCTCACGTCTACGTCCTCTCCCTACCTGAAGACAACCCTCCCATACACGCTCTCCTCATTGCCCCTCGCAGGGTCTCACTCAGAGGCAGCTTTCAGACACAATTTACTCTGCAGCAACAAAAGGGGAAACTTGACACATGGAGGGCTGCTCCACACTTCCTCTGCACAATAAAACAGCCAAGGCCATTTCAAAGATGTGCTTTTGTCAGTGTGAGACCTTGTTTTCAGAGACACCTGACAAGCCTTTCACTGCACTTTAGACAATGCAAAGCTATACTGAGTTTCAGGACCAGTTCCACACCTCATGGGAAGTAACTTAAGCTGACAAAAGATGTGTGAATACAAAAATAACACATGCATGGGTGCACTGCAAATGGGTAGACCAGTTATAATTTTTAAGAACAAATGCTTTAGTTGTTGCTGTTTTTTTGACTAACAGCACAAAACCCAGTTTCTGTTTCACAGAGGATCAGTAACCCTGACATTAATTTCAGATTTACAGAATCTACTATTACCTGAGCTTTTGCATATATACTTGCAATACTTGAAAACTGTACTCCGCCATTACACATTTCAAATAAAAATGATTAACGGAAAAAGTAATTATAGTACATCAATTATTCTGTAGCAATAGTAATGCATCGCACTATTTATCGCTTGACTTTCATTACTCTCATGTCAGCTCCATTGACAATGATTTTGAACAACTGCCAACCTTCACACCCACATGTTGCTGGTTTTGTTTTTAACGCATGTTGATAAGCCACCAACAGCACTGGGCCTCAGCTGCACATCCAGACATCCTCCAAATGTACAAAACTGGGTACAAATCGTAGCTGTGGTTAGCCTTAACAAGCTAGCTGAGAAAACATGTGTATATGATCCTTATTACTCTGCTGATGTGTTATCAGTGAATTATTGTTGCCCAACACTAGTCAAGCTTCTATTCAAATACAGTTGGAATTAAACTGAATTCCAGGTAATGAGCTAATGACTTTTTCATTCATGGTTGTTATGCAAACATGACAGTTTGTTCATGGAGACAAACAGTAGAGACAAGTCAATCAAATTATGTAAAACATAACAAAAACATGACGTGTTTGTTTCATTGTTTGCTTAGGTACACTTTGTGTGTACATCATTTATTCACCAAGTCTACGTTTCATAACATTGTTTTCCTTTATCATTCACCATTTTCACTTCAGTCGGGTGTTAAAATGTTCATTTTTTCTACTAGTTTTGTTTTTCCATAACCCAATAGAAAATGTACATAAACATGTCAATAGAAACAATTATTGTCATTGGTCATGTATCTAAAAAATTGATTTTTGGTGATTTAACCATTTGTATTAACAAACCTCTTAATGAATAGAAATCAGAGTTGGTTTTAAAAAGAAGAAGGAATTTGTCTGTGGGCTGAGGACGGCAGGTGCATGGAGAGAAGAAGGAGGTGCAGTCAGCAAAGCAAAGAAACGTTCTGGAGCTTGTCAGTACGTGAACCCTACCCAGCATAATTTATTCAACTTCTGACCACTGGCAAAACCAGTTGGGTCTCCCACACAACGTCTCACTCCTCTGAAAGGAGCAAGCTGTGCTGGTTTCCATGACAACGCTGCCGAAGGGGTGGTGGGTGGGATTGGAAAGTGGAGTCGATCCCTACAATCTTGTTCAGGCGCTCACACGGTCCCACAACGTGAAGCGCGTAAACAGTCCTGAGTCTAACGTTTTCTTTGTTTCTACTGTGAGTGGAAATATTATTTCTTTGCTTAAGTAAAAGCAGCACTGACATTGTAAAAATACTAAAATGTAACTAATGCAAGTACGTAAGTACTAAAACTGCTCAATACAGAAAACTGACCAAATGCCTGAAACAGTAGTGTTGCATTAATGTGTAGGAAGCATTTCACTGTTGTTGCTGTTGGCTGCTTGAAATTAGTGAGTCTTTCATTTGACAGGCTGCAGAGCTGCATGTCAGGTTCCTGAAATTACTGTGGCAAGAACAATGTAGGTATTTTGTCTTAAATTATGTTCTGGTCTTCATCAGTTACCAGTTACATGGACTACATCAACTCACCAATCTTCTCAAAAATCCATTTGTTCAGCTCTGCTGCTAACTTGCTGCTAGTAATTAATTAGACAACAGTTTGGTTGATATTTATACAAACTATCTCTACACAGATAAATCACTTTAGTTGCTCTAACAGCACATACAAGAAGCTTTAATTCCTCAGAATGTGAGGACATCTGCAGTGTCTTGTTTTGTCCAATCACAGTCCAACACTTGTACCAAATCACCAAATCAACACATGTGGAAAACTACAAGCAGCTAATATTCAATCCTGCCTAAAACTAGAAGAAGTAACGATTCTGTTATAACAACAACAACTCTACTATTCAGTTAACCAACTAATCACTGAAGAACTGTGAGGTGAGGAAATTTTACTTTTTGTGACCTTTAATGTTTGTCTTCATTCACAAAAATGGGCCTTAATAAAGAAAATTAGTTTTTAACTGTTGATCTGTAAGCAAACCTCTACTTGATGCCATTAGTTGCTAAGCAGAAACATATAGAGCTTAAGTTGTTCGAGGCTTATTAAACACTTATCTACCTTTATGGCAGTTTCGCTAAACAGAATAAACAATGTATGAACTTTGGAATAATCCTTTATAACATTCAGCTCTCATTCTTGTCAGAAATGTTATGTCTATCGACACAAAATCTCGTGTATCCATCCATGTTTAAGATTTTTTTATATGAACACGCAGGCGTGGCATCTGCTTCCTGGAATAGTCTTGACAGCGAGGCCTCCAGAATGCAGCCTAACTGGTACTGAGCCGCAGAGGACGGGCATTAAAATATTCTTGTTGCTGGTCTGACAACCATCCAAACTTTAACCTCTAACAGCTGCTAACGTCTACACAGCACAATCCATTCAGCAAGACACACTCTTCTGTTCTAGGTGTATGGAAAGGTAATTAAGGTCATGCTGGAGAGAAGCAGACCCTGCAGCTGCAATGATTTACAGGCTCACATGTTGAGGAAAAGATGGAGGAACACTGATGGGGGACAAGAGGGGGCTGAATTTTTAACTCTGCACGGACGCTACATAACACTGACCCACATTTCCATCGATAACACATGCTCCTCATAAACACACAAAAGTCACACTCAGTTTTAAAGGGATCCAGCTCATTTAGTAGTCTCACACAGGATGAACCAGCTGTGGTCTGACAAGACACTTAGCATGTCTCTCACTGCATTTCAGACATGAGCGAGTCAGTCAAGGAGGCCTGTTGATCAGTCGGTCAACAGACTGACAGAACAGAATCAGTCCTGAGATCTCACCTCACTGCAGCTGAAAATAGACAAAACACAATCATATACCGAAACGATGCACAACAGCTTCTCATATGAATATATTTTTTCCTGTGGTGAGCATAAACTTAAATGAATGGTTAGAGTTTTTTGAAGCTGGTCTTCTTACAACACTGAGGTCACTATGTATCTGTTACAGCAGCTCTTGGCCTCTTTTCTTATTCTTAACTTGCAGTGCATCGAGCTTTCGGGGCCACCACATGGAAGGCATTTCTAAACAGCCTCTCTCGCTCTCTAGTTCCAGCTTCTCCAATGGAAAAATGTTCTGCCTTTGTTTGTTTAATACAGTAACTGGAATAGAAAAAACTACTCGGACCTATAACAGACAAAAACAATAAATCTTAAGACCACAGGGCATCAGTACACTCAGTACTCAGTAGGTATAAGGTCAATTCTGCAGAAATAATATATATATATATAAACATTTTTCAGTGCAATATGTAAGGAAGGCATGAAGACGCGCTTTTGGCGGCTGTTTTCACTATACTCTGACATATTATGTATCCTATCCTGCATATGATTAGATAATAAGTCTCTAACTTTTTCAAAAGGTCATTCACATAAACCCAAACTAACAGGCTTCATCTGAACTGCCACCTACCATCAACAGGACACACAGTGAAATGAAGCTGATATTAAGCAACATTCTGCTCTGTTGCACTTATAGGCTGTAAATATTGAGTTTGAAGAAGTCCTTAGTTTAAATTTGACACTTTTAATAAACAGTGAAGGTATGGGTTGTAGCTTAGAGGCCCCAGTTCTACTAAAGCCAGCTCAAAGTCCAGTAGTGAAGTTTCGCTTTCTCTTCATCTACTCTGAGTTATTGTTTAAATATGTTTAGGCACACGTGTTGTTTTTCTGAAAGCCCCAGCTGTGTCATGCTGTTGACCTTAGTACTTAGTTATGTTTAGAGAGGTTCTGCGGCTCAGAAACAAGCTTAACAGGAAATAAAGCATTTGGAAAGCGTTCTGCCACACACAATAAGGTTGGGTTATGAGACTGTGCTCCAACCTTTGATGTGTTTGTAGTAAAATACTGGATGTTTTCATCTCTTCAGGTCACTGAGTACGATGACAAAGATCGTGGTACCTCATGGCACACACCAAATGTAACAAGAGGGCAAAAGTTGATTTTTTTTTTTTTTTAACCAACAAAGAAGTTTGAAAACAAGTTTTGGCGAGAATTCACAAATCCTGACTGACAATACTGGATCCGCCTACAACAGCTCATCGAATCTAGATCTGGTTTTTACAGATTGTTACCTTCAGTTTGCACCAAAATACATGTATCAAACAGGCTGTTTCAGGAACAAATGTTTTGCGTAGGATGTGAGTTTGTATTAGGTCTTGACAAACTTTGAACCATCTACATGTTTATGACTCAAAACAGAAAGATCTGCTGTAAAATGACAGCACGTCAGGGGCCAAGTGATCTGACACTGTGTCAATTACAGAAATCATCCACACAGGCGCCACATCATCATCATCATCAACTTTAAAGTCATAAAACAGAACCGGGTTCACTGAGACCAGCCCGATCATCGACCCGAACCCGATCACCCGAGCAGCCGCACTCGCCTCGTGTTCACACAGCATGCAGCAGCTTCACCGCACCGACTCACGGTTCTTACTTACGTGTTTTTTGCGCTAAACTGCGGAGAAAGGTGTCGTCGGAGTAGCGGAGGTCTGTGCGGGTCCTGTGTGCGCTCTGTGCGGTCTGCAGGTCGGACTGGAGCTGGACTGACCTCTCACTCGAACAAAGCAGCAGTAGAAAGTGTGCGAACTGAAGCAGAGGAGTCTCCTGTGGTCCCCACCATGTGGCAGATATGGGAATTAACTGTCCCTTTAACAGAGGCCGCGCCTATAAGCTCAGAACAAGAGGATTAAAGTGAGGACGATCAGCGACAACACGCGTTTATGAACCCAAAACAAAAAGGAAATACTTTTTATGCAAGTGTTTAAATCTACAAAACAACTGCTGACATGTGTGAACAGACCAGCGCACTTTAGGCTCTAACCTACACACAGGCCACCCTGTGGTATGTTATTTAATAACTACTCATGTGATGAGCAGTGTCCTTAATAAAATTAGAACTGAAACATGTGAAGTATTATTATTGTTAGCAGTAGCAGTAGTACTAGTAGTAGTGTGCTGGTGTCCTGCCCTTCCATTGACTGCTTGTTTGCTTTTTTGAATTGGGGCAATCTGTTGCTCACTACCACTCTGTGATGTGTTGTAGGTAGCAGCTTATTTATGGATTTACTTATTAGCATTTTATTGCAGTGGTGGACAAACATTTTGATCTTTACTTAAGAAAAGTAGCATGGTAACAGCAAACAGTACTTAAGTAAATCTTCAGTCTGTCCTTCTCAGTGTCCTGTAAAATGTCCCTACTGATGTTTGATCATATCCTGTAACTGAAGTCACTGTAATCTTGATCTAATTCATTTAAACATTTCATTTATTAACTTATTTCCCAACATAAAAAGCTTATGTCACACAGGCTTGCACAATATCTAACAGAGTTTGAGACACTGAGCCTGTATATATATGTAGTTACCTGACTCTGCCTGAATAACCACCAGTGGTTTGTCGTTATGTAAGTGCAGGTTGTAAGATGTTTTTAGATATGAACAAACATTACAGTGGTTGTGCAAGTAGCAGATTACAGTTGTGCCCAGCAGATCAGCCCAGTTTGTACTGACTGACCCATCTGGATGAAGGAAGAGGGAGGTGATGAGGTCAGGGTCAGTCTGAAGAGTACAATGCTCCTCCACACAGCACAGCTCATATAATTAGCTCAGCATGTGAGGGGACACTACTGTGTTCATGTATGGTGTTATGCTACAACCTCTAAAGCCATGAAGGTACAGAACGCAGACACACTGCCCCTGCAGAGCTGTATGTCTGTCATGTGCAGCGATGCAAAGAGCAGGAGTAAAACAAAGGAAGTAACTGAAAAACAGCTTCTCAGTGGATGTTGGACTTTATGTGAGCAACGCTCATGATTAATGACACTTTGAGCTAAAGCATGATCTCACAACTCAGAGGCAAGATTTCTTTTCTCATTGAGGTTATGTCTTAAAACAGTGGCCTCAGTTTTTTTCCCCTAAACCCCAAAAACATCCGTCATAACAGAAAGTAGTAAAGTACATTTTTCTTTTAAGTACTTTTACATATTTATGCTACTTTTAAGAGGCAAATAAAGTTTACCATTTCTGATAAATATAGTTACTGTATAGATTCATTCGCTTCAGTTTGTATTGCACCAAATCATAACATACGTAATCTCCAGACACTTTACAGTACAAGTGTTAAGACCTTACAGAACACAATAATACAACTATATAGAAAACCCAACAAGGCCCCATTGAGCAGAACTAGTGGAGATGATAAACACCCTATAACGGGAGGTGGAGCACAGTGAGCGGCCATCTGCCTCATCCAGTTGGGGTAAGTGGAAAGTAGAGAGAAAGGAATGACAATGCAGCTTTTTAAAGGAGTTACTGAGACATCTGGTTAGCAGGGAATTATAGTAGTCCAGTCGGAAAGTAATATGCATGGACTGGTTTTTCCAGCATTACTTTATGAGAGGAGGCTTCTAATTGTAGCAATATTCCTTATGATTTAGAAAATCTGCATAAAGCACGTTTTTACTTTGGTACTTTAAGTATGCATACTTGCAATTTCATTTGAACTTTTATTCTAGTAAAAAGATTTGACTAGTTCCAGGTCATGACTGCAGCAAAAAGTTAACCACAGGAAATCAAAACCAAACAACTCCATAAATTAAAAAAAAAAATTAATTGGTTAATTCCAAACAAAGTCTTAGGTGAATAAAAACATTTATTTAAGAACTGCAAGTTTCACGTCATTCTCAGATTAAAATAAAGTGCAAGTAAAATGTCCACTGACAAAATTAAAAAGTGCCATTCAAGGATTGTGGAGCAGAGCATCTGCCATGCTCTTTATGATCGAGGACTTCAGCTGAGGAATGAGGCTGATCTTCATCAGCTTGCTGCTCGAGTATTTGTTCTTCACAGCCTGCAGACAAGAAGTTATTCAACTTTAACTTTGTTTCTGACCCAACTATACACTGTGTATGAGCAGCCAACTCACCAGGAACTTTGTTTTCCCCTCATTTACAGTTGCAACATTTTTGGCAATGTGCTGCATGATTGGCTTCAGGTGGACCTGGTCATATGTCGAGTAGTGCTGCTGTGTTGGTGACTGATGACAGAAACATTTGATGATTCAGCTGAAGTAGAATAGATGTAAAACCCTTTAAACCAGTTGCTTGAATTCCAAACTCACCCATGGCAGTCCATCAAGAAGCAGCTGGGAGAGACACAAGGAGGCAGCAGCAATCTCAGAGGGCCGATAGTGCACCATGTCGTAGTCGAGGAGGGTCAGCTCCATCAGGTACTTGGCCAGAGTGTGTCTCTCTACATCAGACTGACAGAAAACAGCCAGTCTAAACTAATAGTTCATGTCACAGCACTGTAGCCCAGCGGTTCTCAAACTCAGTCCTGCTTGGCCCGTTTTCCCCACGGCTGATTACCTTGATCAGGTGTGTTCAGTCAATTAGAGGCTGGAACATACCAATTCACTTTGTCCCCTCAAATCTACCCTATTTGAGATGCCCTGCTCTCTGGTACAACAAGTAGGATAAGGTCTGATGCTCCTTATTACTCTGTTCAGTCAGCCTAATAAAATTAAGAGGAAATTTTACCTGTTCTGATTAAACCAAACAGGGCGAGTTTGACTAAATAACCAATGTATTGGTTAAAACCCAATGGTATCCGTTAGTGTTAAATTACTTATATGCATATACAAGTTCCTGCAAAACTCACATTAGCCACCTTTGAAGCCCGCCTGAGGAAGTGTAACGGGAGAGGACGACCCAGCTGAAAATTAAGCTTCCTCAAAACAATCTGCTCCATCTCCAGGATCTGAGACTTTGAAAACGCGTTGTCTGTGATGTAGGCAAAGTCGCCAACTTCTGGAGCGTACATCTCTTCATATTTACAGGCCACCAGCATTGCAGTCACACCAACAAGCTGCAGCTTCCTGCGAGAGACCGGCTGGACCTGCAGTACAGCAGGGGAAGGTTTTACACTGCTCTTAAAGCAAAGTGAAGAGACTTTTTTTAAACAGTTCTCACCTGCAGAAAACGATCCAGGATGGCAACTGTGAGGTACAGAGTCTCCTGCAGAAGCTGGAACCTGGAGTGAACCTGGACTAGCCAGTCGATCAGAAGAGCTCGCATGCGTTCAGTGATTTCATAGCCCTGCATGTAGTTGGCTCGTACAGACTGCTCCACCTGTAGAGAGACACACTGCTGTAATACAACGGACGGAAGCAGCGAGTTTGGCCGAGTGGAGAAACAATCACCTCCAAGTTGTGCAGATAATTATAAATGTCTTTGACGTATTCTGAACAGAGCTGTGGCAGGTCTGCGTCTTGCTCATCCACATCCTGCACGTCAAGCAGCGCCTCAGAGAAAGCCTGGCACAGCTCCTGCTCCTCCCTCATGGACACGTCGGCCGACTCCTCTGAAACTGAAGGGAGAGGATCTGCAGGTGCTTGGACTGGGACTAGAGGGGCCACCTTCACTGTGGGTTTTGCTTTTTGGACACAAGATGATTTGGCCGATGCTTTGCTTGGTCCAGTTCTCTGAGGAAACAGGTCATAACATTTATTCAGAATTAAGTTAGTTTGAACAATAAAAGAAATTAAATACAGTTACTGCATTTAGAGATGTAATACAAAGTTCAGCATGTCCCAGCTCATGCCAGAGGGATCTGCACCATGTAAACTGAAAGGATTCCCCCAGTTTTCTCACATTTTACAGAACAAGTTGTTAATAGAAGGTTTAACCACATGGTGGTGTGGTGGATGGGTTGAGGTCAGGGCTCCTTCACAGCCCAGATAACTGGTCAAGTCACTTTTTTAATGGACCTTAAACTGCAGAGGGATTACCAGGTTCAGACAAGGATGACTCTTCCAAATTTTGCCATGAAGGTGGAACCTTGTTTGATATCATATGCTGCAACATCAAGCCTAGAGGCCTAGCTCAAAAGGCCTAAACAGGACACACCCACAACACAGTGGAGGTTGTGACCAGGTTTCTTGTGTTACTAGTGTTTGATAGTGCTAATTCCAAACAGCTGGGAACTAAAGGGAAAACATAGCATGAAGAGCAGTTAATTAAACCGAGTTGCTCCCTCATGTTACCTTTGTGTTGGCTGCTCCAGGAAAGTTGGTGATTTCTCCAAGAGCAGCTCTCCTCGACGCTGCTGCGGGTTTACCCATCTTCACTGGGTTATCAGT